>JAWQFJ010034156.1:52500-55000 GCA_034096865.1 Theodoxus fluviatilis | reverse complement strand
CGACATTGAGCGCTCGACTCTTTAGCGGAAGTGCTATGTGAAGCGACATTGAGCGCTCGACTCTTTAGCGGAAGTGCTATGTGAAGCGACATTGAGTGCTCGACACTTTAGCGGAAGTGCTATGTGAAGCGACATTGAGCGCTCGACTCTTTAGCGGAAGTGCTATGTGAAGCGACATTGAGTGCTCGACACTTTAGCGGAAGTGCTATGTGAAGCGACATTGAGCGCTCGACTCTTTAGCGGAAGTGCTATGTGAAGCGACATTGAGTGCTCGACACTTTAGCGGAAGTGCTATGTGAAGCGACATTGAGTGCTCGACACTTTAGCGGAAGTGCTATGTGAAGCGACATTGAGTGCTCGACACTTTAGCGGAAGTGCTATGTGAAGCGACATTGAGTGCTCGACACTTTAGCGGAAGTGCTATGTGAAGCGACATTGAGTGCTCGACACTTTAGCGGAAGTGCTATGTGAAGCGACATTGAGTGCTCGACACTTTAGCGGAAGTGCTATGTGAAGCGACATTGAGTGCTCGACACTTTAGCGGAAGTGCTATGTGAAGCGACATTGAGCGCTCGACACTTTAGCGGAAGTGCTATGTGAAGCGACATTGAGTGCTCGACACTTTAGCGGAAGTGCTATGTGAAGCGACATTGAGTGCTCGACACTTTAGCGGAAGTGCTATGTGAAGCGACATTGAGCGCTCGACTCTTTAGCGGAAGTGCTATGTGAAGCGACATTGAGTGCTCGACACTTTAGAGGAAGTGCTATGTGAAGCGACATTGAGCGCTCGACACTTTAGCGGAAGTGCTATGTGAAGCGACATTGAGTGCTCGACACTTTAGCGGAAGTGCTATGTGAAGCGACATTGAGTGCTCGACACTTTAGCGGAAGTGCTATGTGAAGCGACATTGAGTGCTCGACACTTTAGCGGAAGTGCTATGTGAAGCGACATTGAGCGCTCGACTCTTTAGCGGAAGTGCTATGTGAAGCGACATTGAGCGCTCGACTCTTTAGCGGAAGTGCTACGTGAAGCGACATCGAGCGTCCGATAGCCCGCCGCGGAGGTGCTACGTGTGTAAATACAAAATGGCTGCTTTTGGAGAATGGAAGGAAAGCACCATCCGAGAAGTGCGCAGTGGCAGACGTTTCGACTTGCGATTTCATTAGCACCCAAGCTGCGTGAGAAGTTACAAAAAGGTAGGCGGATGTTGTATTGCCTTTTTGACTAAATAATTGCATGACAGGATGTATGCAAACATTTTCCCTTCACACACACACACACACACACACACACACACACACACACACACACACACACACACACACACACACATACACACACACACACATACACACACACACACACACACACACACACATACACATACACACACACACACACACACACATACACAAACAAAACTTTATCAGGAGAGGTAACACTATAGCTTACCTTAGCCTTAGTTCTTAACTCTCTTGTTTCCATAAATTTCCACAAATAAATAAGTTTCCATAAATTCTTCACACTCTGTGAGTCAGCTCTGTCATCTCGTCATAGTTTCCTATTCTAGCGGTGCCGCGTCTTGATGTACAGCTGCAGCGTATTTGTGACCCTCCATCACAAAATGAGTCGCTCGTTGTATTTTGAACATTTTGATATCTGTATGTTTTCAAAATGAGCACACAACAAGCTCTCAATGGTGCAATAATCATGAACATATGACTACCCTACACGATTTCACATGACTTTGAAGATCGACACCCTAAAAATACGCTTTTTGAGAAAACGCGTTTTAAGTTTACATACATTATTCCCCCATTTTCCCTAGCAACCCTTATTCTAGACTCATGCAATTTGCCACAGAGGTGAAGCAGTGGTTTTTGGCTTTGGTTGGCAGCCTAGGATATTCCCCCGTCGATCTGTTGCAGTGGTGGCTACGAAACTTTGAGAAAATGCTTGATGTTGACGATCGGTTCGCGGACGTTTTCTTGTAAATGATTTACCACGACACTCAAAAAACATCATAAAGCATACTCTTACATGTTGATTTCAAACACGAAACTTACTCATACAATGAAGAAGGGCCTAGAGAAGCAAAAAAACCCCCCAAAATCTCGAAGTCGACCACTACTACCCCCACCTCCTTTGTGGGCGGTTTGCGCAAAATGACTCGATTGCGCAACCGACTCATTTAGCGATAGAGAGTCACATTTCAGTTAATCAGCTTCCTCAAGGAACGACCAGTCCACTGCTTCTGGTTTGCTCAACTTAAACATTCCGAGACGATGAGAACGCATCGCGGAGGCCATCTTTGTTGGCGCTAGGTCAAGTTTAACAGTCACGATTTTGGCTCGCTGAGCCCTCGGTGTCTTGAAGGATGTTTAAGTTGAGCAAACCAGAAGCAGTGGACTGGTCGTTCCTTGAGGAAGCTGATTAACTGAAATGTGACTCTCTATCGCTAAATGAGTCGGTTGCGCAATCGAGTCATTTTGCGCAAAC
>JAWQFJ010034156.1:37500-47500 GCA_034096865.1 Theodoxus fluviatilis | reverse complement strand
TTCCCTGAATGACGAGCTAAATTAGGCTGCGAGAGGAGCTATTCTTAGCCGGCACTCTGGAGGCTTCCAAGGTTGAAAAAAAAAGTCTGCACGCACACCTAAAGGTTGGGGAATGTGGAATGGCTTCACTGAGGAGTGGTGTCGGATAAGATGCAGACGGGGGACTGGCGTCTGAAGCTGCGCAGTTGCTTCTGGCCAGTTCGCTCCAGCCTCGGGCCTTGTTGGTTGTTGTTGTGGAAACAAGTGGATCAGAAAAAAGGGAGGACGTTGCACTGTTGATTTGTTTCACAGAAACCTTGTGTTTTGATGTCCTACCTCCATCCACAGCAGAGTGCTGAACGAGATCTTGATTTGTGGCTTTTGTTGTTTTTTTAGGGGAAGTGGCGTGGCTATACAAAGAAACATCTCTGTGCGTTTCGTGTCTGAATACTTGAATTACTCATCTTTGCTCAGGTCGCATAGTTTACCTGCTTTTTTCCTTCTTCTTTATGAACTAGAGGCAACGCAGTTGAACACCTAAGTGAAATATTGTGTATGGTGTCATTGTTCGATGTAGATTTGGGGGTGATGTCGGGCTGTTACGATGGATGGATGGATGGTGTTTAACGGCCTTTCAGCCTTTGTAGGCTATGTAAGGCGCCATTAAGCACGAAAATCACTAGAACAATTTAGAGTAAACGCAAGACAAGTCACGGTGTCCCTAGTTATTCGCTTCATGAGTTGCGTAGGGAGGCGCGGTGGGTCAATTCTTATCCCAACCCACAGGGGTTTCGTGGTGTTACGAGCAGGCTTATCTCGACCAAAAATCTTTGTCTCGACAGAGGATTGAAATGAACACCAAGTCACTTCAATCTCAGTCACAGCGCTGATGAAGCCGGGCGGAAGCCACGCAGGAGAGTCTCCTAGTTTTCCTTGTTGCGTGCAGTGTACTAATGTCTCTATCAAGACTGACATGAATTTCGAGTTTGGTAGCTTTGGGGACTTGATTCCAAGGGTGGTGTATGTTTAGTTTCTACACTGTTTTGTTGTTGTTGACAATGTCGGTCCTCGAAGAATGCAAAGTGGTGGTGGTGGTGGTGGTGGGTGGGTGGGTATGGGTGGGGGAGCACCTCTGTCTGTACCACTGGAGCAGGCCCCTATAGACCAGCAACCAAGATTCCAGCTGATCGAGGGGGGTATGCATGTAGGTATCTAGCCACTTCGGCCGTTTGTTACTCTTTGTCATGTACAATTTCCATGTTTCCGGTTCCCCAGTATTTTCAAAAGGCAGCCATCACCTCCTGTGTAATGGTGCTGCTCGTTTCCAGTTGAACACATACCAACACCAATACTCATGTATCTATTTGTTTATTCATCTACTTATTTATCCATACACATATAATCCATCCAAATATAATCTAATATTCTAATCTAATCAAATTAATCCAATCTAATCTAATTAATGTAATATAATCTAAGCGATCTAATATAATATAATATAATATAATTAATTTAATTTAATATAATTAATCTAATCTAATCAGAATAATCTAATAAAATTAATCTAATCTAGTTAATATAATATACTATAATTGATCTATTCTAATATAATCTTATCTAATCGGATCTAATCCAATCTAATCTAATCTAGTTAATATAATCTAAGAATCTAATCTAATCTAATCTAATCTAATCTAATCTAATCTAATCTAATCTAATCTAATCTAATCTAATCTAATTAATCTAATCTAATTATCTAATCTAATCTAATCTAATCTAATCTAATTAATCTAATTAATCTAATCAAATTAATAAAATCTACTAAATATAATTTAATCTAATCTAATCTGATCTAATCTGATCTTATCTGATCTAATCTAATCTAATCTAATATAATCAAATTAATCTAATCTAATCTAATCTAATTTACCTATCTACCTAACTATCTATCTACGCCAATCAGATACTGTGGCCCATCAGCTCTTGTGTCACGCCAGCTTCGCTGTATCTCCCGCACCCCTCTCTTTGGACAAGTCCACTACTGTGACCCGCTATCGGGAGCCTATCCATTTTGTGCACTGTGCAGATATTTGTGGACATTTTTTTCGCTGTTAACATAGTTATCAACAAGCAAAAGAGGTGACTTTTCGCTTATTGTCACTGTTCAAATTTACAAACAAGACTTGTCAACGTCTGAAATGAACTGCGTGTTTCGTCCATGTGACATGGAATGGCAGTGTTGGATATCATGCAACTCGATGTGATGCGAGGTCCAATGAGGTCTCGCAGCAGCGTATCATATAACTCAAATCCAAGCAAAGTTGCATGGACGGATGGTGTTTTACAGTCCATCAGTATCTGAAGGCTATAGAGTAAACATAATGGCAGGTTGAAGAGGTTCCAGTTAGGACGATTTGTTGTTGTTATTGCTGTTGTTTTGGTACGTCATAGACGTTGAACAAACACACACACACACAATCACACAGAGGGGAAAGGGCATCATAGATATAGATTCATACTCATTCATGCCCACACGGAATTACAATACAGCGTAAGGACAAAGGGTAGCAGCCGATAGGTAATTGCAAGATTATAATCCACATTTGTCCCGTCCCAGGGATCGAACCACGGCACTGATCTTCGAACATAATCAAATGCCAAAGCTAGCTCGCCTGAATCAACCTGTCAAAAAGACAGGGTTTTAAACATGCTGGAGGGGATCGCTAGAGATGGGGCTGCCAGGAGCTGGTGATCTAAGCTGTGAACATGCTGGAGGGGAAAGCTGGAGATGGGGCTGCCAGGAGCTGGGGATCTAAGCTGTGAACATGCTGGAGGGGAAAGCTGGAGATGGGGATGCCAGGAGCTGGGGATCTAAGCTGTGAACATGCTGGAGGGGAAAGCTAGAGATGGGGCTGCCAGGAGCTGATGATCTAAGCTGTGAACATGCTGGAGGGGAAAGCACTGGAGATGGGGCTGCCAGGAGCTGGTGATCTAAGCTGTGAACATGCTGGAGGGGAAAGCTAGATATGGGGCTGCCAGGAGCTGATGATCTAAGCTGTGAACATGCTGGAGGGAAAAGCACTGGAGATGGGGATGCCAGGAGCTGGGGATCTAAGCTGTGAACATGCTGGAGGGGAAAGCTAGATATGGGGCTACCAGGAGCTGATGATCTAAGCTGTGAACATGCTGGAGGGGAAAGCACTGGAGATGGGGATGCCAGGAGCTGGTGATCTAAGCTGTGAACATGCTGGAGAGGAAAGCATGGATATGGGGATGCCAGGAGCTGGGGATCTAAGCTGTGAACATGCTGGAGGGGAAAGCACTGGAGATGGGGCTGCCAGGAGCTGGGGATCTAAGCTGTGAACATGCTGGAGGGGAAAGCATGGAGATGGGGCTGCCAGGAGCTGGTGATCTATGCTGTGAACATGCTGGAGGGGAAAGCATGGAGATGGGGCTGCCAGGAGCTGGTGATCTAAGCTGTGAACATGCTGGAGGGGAAAGCACTGGAGATGGGGATGCCAGGAGATGGGGATTTAAGCTGTGAACATGCTGGAGGGGAAAGCAAGAGATGGGGCTGCCAGGAGCTGGTGATCTAAGCTGTGAACATGCTGGAGGGGAAAGCTAGAGATGGGGCTGCCAGGAGCTGGTGATCTAAGCTGTGAACATGCTGGAGGGGAAAGCTAGAGATAGGGCTGCCAGGAGCTGGTGATCTAAGCTGTGAACATGCTGGAGGGGAAAGCACTGGAGATGGGGCTGCCAGGAGCTGGTGATCTAAGCTGTGAACATGCTGGAGGGGAAAGCAAGAGATGGGGCTGCCAGGAGCTGGTGATCTATGCTGTGAACATGCTGGAGGGGAAAGCACTGGAGATGGGGATGCCAGGAGCTGGTGATCTAAGCTGTGAACATGCTGGAGGGGAAAGCAAGAGATGGGGCTGCCAGGAGCTGGTGATCTAAGCTGTGAACATGCTGGAGGGGAATGGGGCTGCCAGGAGCTGGTGATCTAAGCTGTGAACATGCTGGAGGGGAAATCTAGAGATGGGGATGCCAGGAGCTGGTGATCTAAGCTGTGAACATGCTGTAGGGGAAATCTAGAGATGGGGCTACCAGGAGCTGGTGATATAAGCTGTGAACATGCAGTAGGGGAAAGCATGGAGATATGGTTGCCAGGAGCTGGTGATCTATGCTGTGAACATGCTGAAGGGGAAAGCATGGAGATGGGGCTGCCAGGAGCTGGTGATCTAAGCTGTGAACATGCTGGAGGGGAAAGCAGTAGATGGGGCTGCCAGGAGCTGGGGATCTAAGCTGTGAACATGCTGGAGGGGAAAGCACTGGAGATGGGGCTGCCAGGAGCTGGGGATCTAAGCTGTGAACATGCTGGAGGGGAAAGCTAGAGATGGGGCTGCCAGGAGCTGATGATCTAAGCTGTGAACATGCTGGAGGGGAAAGCACTGGAGATGGGGCTGCCAGGAGCTGATGATCTAAGCTGTGAACATGCTGGAGGGGAAAGCACTGGAGATGGGGCTGCCAGGAGCTGGTGATCTAAGCTGTGAACATGCTGGAGGGGAAATCTAGAGATGGGGCTGCCAGGAGCTGGTGATCTAAGCTGTGAACATGCTGGAGGGGAAAACACTGGAGATATGGCTGCCAGGAGCTGGGGATCTAAGCTGTGAACATGCTGGAGGGGAAATCTAGAGATGGGGCTGCCAGGAGCTGGGGATCTAAGCTGTGAACATGCTGGAGGGGAAAACACTGGAGCAATGGCTGCCAGGAGCTGGGGATCTAAGCTGTGAACATGCTGGAGGGGAAAGCAAGAGATGGGGCTGCCAGGAGCTGGGAATCTAAGCTGTGAACATGCTGGAGGGGAAAGCACTGGAGATGGGGATGCCAGGAGCTGGTGATCTAAGCTGTGAACATGCTGGAGGGGAAATCTAGAGATGGGGCTGCCAGGAGCTGGTGATCTAAGCTGTGAACATGCTGGAAGGTTGAGGCGGCTTCTGTTTTGACAATTTTATTTTATCTTATTGTTATTTTTCATTCTTCACGTCATAGTTGTTGAACTAACACTCGCACAGCCACACAGAGGGGAAAGTGCGTCATAGATGTTCACCTCAGACATGTACATTCGTACTCATTCACGCACCCACAGGAGTACAGTACAAGGTAAGGACACAGGAAGGCCAAGTGAAACCACTGATCTCGAAAGACCTCTAGACCTGGCAAGAAGAAGAGCACGACTGCTCACGACTACCTGTTTGTAGGGTAGGGAGATGCGGCGGGTCAGTTCTTACCGCAAACCCACAGGAGGTAAGCGAGGTTGTAAACAGGATGAAAGGTTGAGAAAGCTCAGTTTAGGACGATTATTTGTTTTTTGGCACGTCATAGACGTTGAACCAACACTCTCACAGTCACACAGAGGGGAAGGTGCATCATAGATCCTCACCTTATACATTCATACTCATTCAAGCGCATACAGGGTTACAACACAAGGTACTAACACAAGAAAGCAAGAAAGAGGTTGACTTTTCGAGCCGAGCAGAGCGGTGCCTCTATCAAGCGGGACAACCACACCCGGGCGAAATGCCCTTACTTTTCAGGTGGAGGGCGAGCCTGCCCTGCTTTCCCGCCCTTTGATGCATGCTGGGATGCATCACGTGTTGCGCAGTGTGAGATGTGGCGCCCAGGCATCCTTTCCCCCTACCTCCACCTGCCGCTATCAGTCATCTAGTAGTACGCCGTGGATATACAGAGAGATACAGAGAGAGGTACAGAGAGATACAGAGATAAACAGACAGAGAGAGAGAGAGAGAGATTGATATATATATATATATATATATACAGAGAGATACAGAGAGAGAGATACAGAGAGAGATACACAGAGAGATACACAGAGAGAGAGAGAGAGAGAGAGGGAGGGAGAGAGAGAGAGCGAGAGAGAGCAAGAGAGAGAGAGAGACATACAGACAGACAGAGAGTGAGATACACACAGAGAGACAGAGATGCTGAGATACACAGAGAGAGATACACAGAGAGATACACAGAGAGGTACACAGAGAGATACAGATATAGATACAGAGAGAAATACAGAGAGACACACAGATACAGAGACATACACACAGAGACAGAGACACACAGAGAGACAGAGAGAGAGAGAGAGATACAGAGAGAGAGAGAGAGAGAGAGAGAGTTAAGACGTCAGACTTCATTGCTTCAGGTCAGCAACTCATTTCAAGGGATCATGGACATGTAAACAAAGCGATATGCTACACGTGTTGCCCATACATTCTGCAAATCAATGTTACAAAGAATTATTGGCCCTTCTTCTTAAAAACAAGACAATCGAGTTTCAATGGACCTTATTCACGCGACCCGCCATTTTGGTTTTAAAACGAGGCAGATAACGCGAACATGTCGACATGGCTGACACGTTGAAGACAACAGAGGGGTTAGCGCAGCTTCAACGACAAAATCCTTTCTGCAGTGGAGGTGACCGGCATTGTTAGATCAAAAACTATTCAAAAATAGTCACAATAGACTATCGTAACGTATAATTTCTGCACAAAACCCGCAGAAGATAAGTAAACAAACCACACCGTACATACCTAGCAGACGAACACGATCGAACCATAGCCACTACCCCAGCAGACGATCGAGCTAGTGTGATATAATGTTTCCTGTAAAGCTCGAAAGCGTGGCAGCAGATAACTGTTTAGTTCTGGCTTGAATTGACAATTTTGTTTCCCTGGTCAGGCGAGGACAGAAAATTCACGATCATCCAGTCGATGAGTGCACGATCAACTTAATTGCCGCATTTGGCGTAATGTAACAAATAAGATGATGACAAGAAAATGGCATTAAAGCACAAAACAAAGTTTCATGACAACCAAAATCACCGATTACATTAATAACTGACCATTTTTACACTTACAACTATGTGCTCAAACCGTACAAAGCAAACAAAACACACTGCGGGGAGTGTCCCGGACAGGCATCAACACTTAAGTGCACGAGTGATCATTTCGCTTTGCTCTCATTTGTTTCATCTGCTCCGACATGGTAAGCTGGCTATGCCAAGAAACCAACATCTACAATCAGAGTTAGTTGACAAAGTGACAAAGTTACGCATCACAAAACAAAATTTAAATGTATAGACCAAAGCTGATCAGCTTCGCCCGTGATCACACGCTGACCTCATGACAATTAAGCTGGCCAATGAGAGGCAAGGAACGAAACGGCCGTCTCTTTCCGTGGTTTTCATTGGTTCGAACACTAGAGTTCTAAGCGAAATAACTTTTGTCACTGTGTACCAACCTTTGATGGCATCGTAGTCGATAAACACTTCAATCCACTTCTCATAGCCTTTGTCACTTTGTCTTCTTGCTATTTTTCTGCCTTCCTTCGTAACTCAACCATAATAAATAACAATGGAGAATGCACAACTGAGACTGCCAAGGAGAATCTTCTGCAAACACATGTTGTGATGCGTAATATCATTGAAAATTCAAGCTCTAAACCTAATATCAGTTAGCACGCAAAAAAAATCACATCTAATTCTAAGTAAACCAGATAGCCTAGTACTGCTGCCACTCATTCGAGCTTTACATGAAACATTATATCACACTAGCTCGATTGTCTGCTGGCGTTCGATCGTGTTCGTCTGCTAGGGACGTACGGTGTGGTTTGTTTACTTATCTTCTGCGGGTATTGTGAAGAAATTATACGTTACGATAGTCTATTGTGACTATTTTTGAATAGTTTTTGATCTAACAATGCCGATCACCTCCACTGCAGAAAGGATTTTGTCGTTGAAGCTGCGCTAACCCCTCTGTTGTCTTCAACGTGTCAGCCATGTCGACATGTTCGCGTTATCTGCCTCGTTTTAAAACTAACATGGCCGCCGCGTGAATAAGGTCTATTAGCCCTGGGCTGGATCACTTCAACCCACAATGTCGTGCAAAACGTCACTGCAAAACTCGTTCTCCTTGCTCACTTCCTGTAGTGGTATTTCCTGTGTAGCGTCGCCTAAGTATAGAGAGCGAATCCATGACGTAAAGAGAATTTGAACTTGTACCAATCAGAAGTGCCGTACTTACGCTTGCGTGGCAATGTTCTCCACCTGTGCGTTTTCTTTGCAGTGTTTATTCCAATAGTTTAACTTCCAGACTTTTCCTCATACAAACATTATTTTGTACCTTTGTAAACCTTGAACTCTCGGCTTTAAAATTATTCCAATAGCTCCAAAAAGGAAAAAAAAAATTGGAATTACGACCACAACGATACATTTTACTGCAAATCAGAACTTTTAATCACGAAGTTGATGACGTCGAACTATTGAAGACATCGTCGTATGCGTTCGGATCGGCACTCAGAAATCGCTATTACTGTATTAGCCAATAGAATGAACCAAACTTCGTAGCGTCAGGCCTGGATAGCCGAAAATCCTGCTTTAATTAAATATACATTTCATGGAATAAAACGTGTGGCTTTCTTGAGGATGGTTGCGCTCTCAATGTTCGCTAGACTAGTGTGACAATTTGTCGTGATGAACAACTGCGAACACTTTCACAGGTAGTGTTATGCCGAGTAATTCTAAAGGCTAAACACGTAACAACATACGACTCGAAACATCATCCAAGTTAGCAAATCTCCATGTGTACCTTGAAAGATTTTTGGCCAAAGCCAGAGGGCTTCATCTATTACTTCACTGATTCCATAAAATCGTAAAATAAACACAACGGTCCAATATCTCAGTTTCACGGTACAGCTAGAGAGCGAGTGCACAAGGGTCGCATCTATAGTGCGCACAGTACCACTAAATTTGCATTTTGATGTAGTGGCAAACAACTTGAAAGCATACGTAAGAGTTTGGGAAAACAACATGCTTCCAGGTTCGCGGATTCCGGGGAGTCCGTGAATAATCATAATAATAATGCAGCCATATTTATAATATCGCAGTCAGCAGCCACCTACGAGCTCGTAACTGACAGAAAATGTGACACTACTCGTCCTAAAACGTTTCTTTCGTAATCTACTTATTTTTCATCCAGATATGACACTCTCCAAAGCGAATAGAAAAGTACGAAATTCTACTAAATGTGGGAAAAGAGCTAGGCGTAAGTAGAGTCTTTATCGTCTCCGTGATTGGCGGAGCCGACGAAATCCCGCATGACTATTAATAGGTACCACCACATCTAGTCCGCGACAGGTGCGTTCCGGACTTACTGCTCGGGGCGGGGAAAACTCTTCTCTCGGGTCACAGGCTGCTAACAGCTTGCTGCTCCTTCTCTTGTTTTCCTTCCGCCGCGCACTGTCCCCACGCATGACCTCCCGTGAGGTCACCGGAGAGGACAAAGGTCGCGACCTTGGAAGAGTCGGGCGGGTCATGGAAATGTGGGTGGTCTGCAAAAGGTTGATGACTGTTAGGGGAAGAAGCGAGAGAGAGAGAGAGAGAGAGAGAGAGAGAGAGAGAGAGAGAGAGAGAGAGAGAGAGACAGAGACAGAGAGAGAGAGAGAGAGACAGAGAGACAGAGAGAGAGAGAGAGAGAGAGAGAGAGACAGAGACAGAGAGCTGTAGTGAACTGAACTTATTGCTAGGTCGTGAGCCCATTGCAAGTTCAACTGCGAAATTCAAGATAAAGTTACCAAAAAACAAACACAAAACAAAAACTGGAATCTGCGGTCGATCTTTATCATTTTAAATGAGCGATTTCAGCAAACTATTCATTTGACAAACAAATAGTATTGATACATTGATACTGTTTTCTTGCAACAGTTTCTTTGACTAGGCTTCAGTATTCCTAAACTTCATCGTTTTCCATTCGAATCGAACAAGAAAAATGGCGACCAGAGTTATCCAAAGAACCTCGCGACTGCTGACGTCAAGTCCGAAGATGCCGAAAACTCAGGGTCTCTATATATACACACACACACACGTTTGGGGGAAAAAATCAGCTAACGGCCGGTGTCATGTGATAGAGCCAGCCCCGCGTAGTTTATCTCGAAAGGGACACAGAACGCTACGAGG
>JAWQFJ010034156.1:25000-30000 GCA_034096865.1 Theodoxus fluviatilis | reverse complement strand
CCACACAATCCTATGCTGGCTGTCCTGCCATAACTGCCACACAGTCCTATGCTGGCTGTCCTGCAATAACTCCCACACAGTCCTATGCTGGCTGTCCTGCCATAACTCCCACACAGTCCTATGCTGGCTGTCCTGCCATAACTGCTACACAGTTCTATGCTGGCTGTCCTGCCATAACTCCCACACAGTTCTATGCTGGCTGTCCTGCCATAACTCCCACACAGTCTTATGCTGGCTGTCCTGCCATAACTCCCACAAGTCTTATGCTAGCTGTACTGCCATAACTGCCACACAGTCCTATGCTGGCTGTCCTGCCATAACTCCCACACAGTCCTATGCTGGCTGTCCTGCCATAACTGCCACACAGTCCTATGCTGGCTGTCCTGACATAACTGCCACACAGTCCTATGCTGGCTGTCCTGCCATAACTCCCACACAGTCCTATGCTGGCTGTCCTGCCATAACTCCCACACAGTCCTATGCTGGCTGTCCTGCCATAACTGCTACACAGTCCTATGCTGGCTGTCCTGCCATAACTCTCACACAGTCCTATGCTGGCTGTCCTGCCATAACTGCTACACAGTCCTATGCTGGCTGTCCTGCCATAACTGCTACACAGTCCTATGCTGGCTGTCCTGCCATAACTCCCACACAGTCCTATGCTGGCTGTCCTGCCATAACTGCCACACAGTCCTATGCTGGCTGTCCTGCCATAACTCCCACAGTTCTATGCTGGCTGTCCTGCCATAACTCCCACACAGTCCTATGCTGGCTGCCCTGCAATAACTGCCACACACTCCTATGCTGGCTGTCCTGCCATAACTGCCACACAGTCCTATGCTGGCTGTCCTGCCATAACTCCCACACAGTTCTATGCTGGCTGTCCTGCCATAACTCCCACACAGTCCTATGCTGGCTGTCCTGCCATAACTGCCACACAGTCCTATGCTGGCTGTCCTGCAATAACTCCCACACAGTTCTATGCTGGCTGTCCTGCCATAACTCCCACACAGTTCTATGCTGGCTGTACTGCAATAACTCCCACACAGTCCTATGCTGGCTGTCCTGCAATAACTCCCACACAGTTCTATGCTGGCTGTCCTGCAATAACTCCCACACACTCCTATGCTGGCTGTCCTGCCATAACTGCCACACAGTCCTATGCTGGCTGTCCTGCCATAACTCCCACACAGTCCTATGCTGGCTGTCCTGCCATAACTGCCACACAGTCCTATGCTGGCTGTCCTGCCATAACTCCCACACAGTCCTATGCTGGCTGTCCTGCCATAACTCCCACACAGTCCTATGCTGGCTGTCCTGCCATAACTGCCACACAGTCCTATGCTGGCTGTCCTGCCATAACTCCCACACAGTCCTATGCTGGCTGTCCTGCCATAACTGCCACACACTCCTATGCTGGCTGTCCTGCCATAACTGTCACACAGTCCTATGCTGGCTGTCCTGCCATAACTCCCACACAGTCCTATGCTGGCTGTCCTGCCATAACTGCCACACAGTCCTATGCTGGCTGTCCTGCAATAACTCCCACACAGTCCTATGCTGGCTGTCCTGCCATAACTGCCGCATACCACAGTCCTATGCTGGCTGTCCTGCCATAACTCCCACACAGTCTTAGAACGTGCTGGCTGTCCTGCCATAACTCCCTCACAGTCTTAGAACGTGCTGGCTGTCCTGCCATAACTCCCACACAGTCCTATGCTGGCTGTCCTGCCATAACTGCCACACAGTCCTATGCTGGCTGTCCTGCCATAACTGCTACACAGTCCTATGCTGGCTGTCCTGCCATAACTGCCACACAGTCCTATGCTGGCTGTCCTGCCATAACTCCCACACAGTCCTATGCTGGCTGTCCTGCCATAACTGCCACACAGTCCTATGCTGGCTGTCCTGCCATAACTGCCACACAGTCCTATGCTGGCTGTCCTGCCATAACTGCCACACAGTCCTATGCTGGCTGTCCTGCCATAACTCCGCCATAACTGCCACACAGTCCTATGCTGGCTGTCCTGCCATAACTGCCACACAGTCCTATGCTGGCTGTCCTGCCATAACTCCCATACAGTCCTATGCTGGCTGTCCTGCCATAACTCCCATACAGTCCTATGCTGGCTGTCCTGCCATAACTCCCACACACTCCTATGCTGGCTGTCCTGCCATAACTCCCATACAGTCCTATGCTGGCTGTCCTGCCATAACTCCCATACAGTCCTATGCTGGCTGTCCTGCCATAACTCCCACACAGTTCTATGCTGGCTGTCCTGCCATAACTCCCACACAGTCCTATGCTGGCTGTCCTGCCATAACTGCCACACAGTCCTATGCTGGCTGTCCTGCCATAACTCCCACACAGTCCTATGCTGGCTGTCCTGCCATAACTGCCACACAGTTCTATGCTGGCTGTCCTGCCATAACTCTCACACAGTCCTATGCTGGCTGTCCTGCCATAACTGCCACACAGTCCTATGCTGGCTGTCCTGCCATAACTGCCACACAGTCCTATGCTGGCTGTCCTGCCATAACTCCCACACAGTTCTATGCTGGCTGTCCTGCCATAACTGCCACACAGTCCTATGCTGGCTGTCCTGCCATAACTCCCACACAGTCCTATGCTGGCTGTCCTGCCATAACTGCCACACAGTCCTATGCTGGCTGTCCTGCCATAACTCCCACACAGTCCTATGCTGGCTGTCCTGCCATAACTGCCACACAGTCCTATGCTGGCTGTCCTGCCATAACTGCCACACAGTCCTATGCTGGCTGTCCTGCCATAACTCCCACACAGTCCTATGCTGGCTGTCCTGCCATAACTGCCACACAGTCCTATGCTGGCTGTCCTGCCATAACTCCCACACAGTCCTATGCTGGCTGTCCTGCCATAACTCTCACACAGTCCTATGCTGGCTGTCCTGCCATAACTCCCACACAGTCCTATGCTGGCTGTCCTGCCATAACTCCCATACAGTTCTATGCTGGCTGTCCTGCCATAACTGCTACACAGTCCTATGCTGGCTGTCCTGCCATAACTGCCACACAGTCCTATGCTGGCTGTCCTGCCATAACTGCCACACAGTCCTATGCTGGCTGTCCTGCCATAACTGCCACACAGTTCTATGCTGGCTGTCCTGCCATAACTGCTACACAGTTCTATGCTGGCTGTCCTGCCATAACTTCCACACAGTCCTATGCTGGCTGTCCTGCCATAACTGCCACACAGTCCTATGCTGGCTGTCCTGCCATAACTGCCACACAGTCCTATGCTGGCTGCCTGCATAACTGCCACACAGTCTATGCTGCTGTTCTGCCATAACTGCTACACAGTCCTATGCTGGCTGTCCTGCCATAACTGCTACACAGTTCTATGCTGGCTGTCCTGCCATAACTGCCACACAGTTCTATGCTGGCTGTCCTGCCATAACTCCCACACAGTCCTATGCTGGCTGTCCTGCCATAACTCCCACACAGTCCTATGCTGGCTGTCCTGCCATAACTCCCACACAGTCCTATGCTGGCTGTCCTGCCATAACTCCCACACAGTCCTATGCTGGCTGTCCTGCCATAACTCCCACACAGTCCTATGCTGGCTGTCCTGCCATAACTCCCACACAGTCCTATGCTGGCTGTCCTACCATAACTCTCACACACTCCTATGCTGGCTGTCCTGCCGGCTGTCCTGCCATAACTCTCACACACTCCTATGCTGGCTGTCCTGCCGGCTGTCCTGCCATAACTCCCTCACACTCCTATGCTGGCTGTCCTGCCATAACTCCCACACAGTCCTAGACTAGAGCGTGCTGGCTGCTCTGCTTGCAGGTGTTCACGAAGGACAGAGCTCACTCGGGCCTCTGGTGGGCCTGTGGCCTGGACCACGACCACAAGCTGTCTGAGGTCTTCCCCGACCAGGGACCCACCTGCTTCAGCCTGCTGGAGTACGGTTTGCCTTGTGAGTGTTGTCATCAGAGGACAGGACTTGATTTTGTTGTTGCTGTTGTTGGTGGTGTTGTTGTTGCTGCTGCTTGCGTTGCAAAGACAAAGATGAATTAAAGTGATAACAGTGAACATTTTCAACTGAGATTTCATCGTCAGGGGCAACACATACAATTATTAGGCCACAGAAAGAAATAGGTGTGGTAACGGTAATCCCTCCAACCCTAATTTTTTCTGCCGATCCTAAACTTTTGGGGGGGGGGGGAGTGGGGGGAGGGGTAAGAGGGGGGGAGGGGGGGTTGGGGAGGAGAGGAGGAGGATCCTGAAAAAAATCTTCTCAGCCTTATGAACACTCGGGGAACTCACTATTTAAGTAAAACCTCAGTTGTTTCAGCAAAATATAAATTGTGATTTATCTTCAATGTGTCTTCTTTAAAAAAATTAAAAAGTTCAGGCCGACCTACCGACCGTATTTTTTCTGGTTGTGTTACCGAAACCACAACTATGTCTCTTAATTTTAGCCTCGGATTAGGAATGAAAGAGATAGGCTGGAGGGGGTGGGGTGGGAGTGGGGTGGGGGTCTGGTGGGGGTGGGGTGGGGGTCGGGTGGGGGTCGGGTTGGGGGGGAGGGAGGATAAGGGGACGCTGGTGCAGAGAGTAAATTGTGACTGAGCACCACAAAACAGGTCCTAAGTCAGTTTGTGACTTTTTGGAGTTAATGGTGACACTTTGTTTAATGCTCAGAATGTAAGCTTTCCTATGGTACAAAAATTATGTTTGTTATTTTTAAAATTCTGAAAGTCACTGCTATTTGAACAAAAACTGCAATGAAACGCAAAGCCGCAGAACATCGCTGCACAGGCTTAAGCACGGCACTGTTGATTGGTCTGATGTCAAATTCTGTTTACGTAACGGATTTGCTATCTATTCTTAGACGCCAAAGGCGAGGTTGCAGCCCGAGCTTTGATGCGCAGTGAAGTTGGTGGCAGATTTGCTGCGTGTTGCCTAAGGCAGGCGCCCTGGGCGCCCTGGGGCTTTGTGACCCATTTTCCCTG
>JAWQFJ010034156.1:5000-15000 GCA_034096865.1 Theodoxus fluviatilis | reverse complement strand
GCACTCCTGAACATGCCTCGTGTAGGATTCAATGGTGTGGGAACCAAAGGGTGTTCTCATACTTGGCAAGTTTCCTGGCAAGTTTCCATTTGCCATTGCCAAGATGGCGGTCGCAAGTCACACAAAAAATAAATTTTCTGTCGAGCTGCATTTGTTCTTGCCGCTGACACGGAAAGTTTCTACGAGAAGCCAATCAAATAGGTATGTGTGTGTGTGTGTGTGTGTGTGTGTGTGTGTGTGTGTGTGTGTGTGTGTGTGTGTGGTCCTTGTGACGTACATTTGTTTGCATGGAAACATAATGGTGGCGAGGAAGTCAGCTGCTGGCCAGACAACACATTCAACTCAACTATGGTTTTCAAATCCAGTCATATAGGACACGCGAAATTCGTCGTAACTTGGCCACTTCTAGATGTGTGGATTGATAGGCAAATGCACGTGATGTGAATCGAGTGTGCAGTGCTCTTGTGCAGTCACACTTAGATTTGCCAAATAAAGATTTACGAGGTGCGGGACTTGCAACGTGAGGTGGAAAGTTTGCAGGAGACAATGAAACTTTCCTATACATTCAAGAAAAAATGCCACGTTTCAGGACGCCCTATGATCCTTTTCTTCTCTCTGTAGCACTTTCTCGCATGACTGCTCCATGATACTTTCTCCACTTTTCTGTTTGTTTCTTTGCGTGTGTGTGTGTGTGTGTGTGTGTGTGTGTGTGTGTGTGTGTGCGCGCGCATGTGTGTGTGTGTGTGTGTCCGCGCGCGTGTGTGTGTGCATGTGTGTTTGTGTATGTGTGTGTGTGTGTGTGTGTGTGTGTGTGTGTGTGTTGAGTGTTATACAGACAGACAGAGAGAGAGAGAGAGAGAGAGGAGAGAGACAGACAGACAGAGAGAGAGAGACAGGGGGGGGAGGGAGGGTGAAAGAGAAAGGGGTGAGATATAGAGAGTGAGAGAGATAGAGAGTGAGAGAGAGATACACAGAGAGAGAGATAGAGAGAGAGACAGAGACAGAGAGACAGACAGATAGACATACAGACAGACAGACAGACAGACAGACAGACAGACAGACAGACAGACAGACAGACAGACAGACAGACAGACAGACAGACAGACAGACAGACAGACAGACAGAGATACTTCCTTTGACTCAAGGTCTGTCCGTAAGTCTATATTTTCTGTATATGTATTGTATTTGAGCTGAATGGCCTGGTGTTTTAAAAAGGCAAAGGAACAAGAGGAAATAAGATAGCAGCAATCTCAAAATGGGTGCGCTCTGACTATAGGGCAATGACGTTAAAAGACGCACTGACGCGAACTTTGGGGGTGAAGATGCATACGTTTTATATATGTGTTATATACCGAATATCTCTCTCTCATATTTTCTCTCTCTCTCATATTCTCTCTCTCTCTCTATCTTTCTCATACTCTCTCTTTCTCTCATTCTCTCTCGCATACTTTCTCTCTCTCTTTCTCTCTCTCTCTCTCTCTCTCTCTCTCTCTCTCTCTGCCTTTCTAGAGGTTTTTCTTTCTCTCCCATCCCAAGCTTTCAAAGGCAGCAACAAAACGGGGTGGGTTTTGTTCGTTTCAGTGGAGGCAAGAATGAAAGAGTGACACTGAAAAGTCTTTTTTCTCATATCTTACCCTCCACCACAAAATGATACCGATGTCAACTAACTTCGTTTCGAGACATTGGCCAGAGTGAGAGGGGATAACTATTTTACTATAAAGATATGGTAGAGTTTTGAACCTACACCCATTTGTTTATAGCACAACATCGTGCTCCTCTGAGCTTTCCGTCGGCTGCCGTCGAGCCGACATGCAACATTCAAAATATCCACCATGATGACAACACTAAATTGCCTAAACACACTGACTAAATGTTTAAATCTGTTTTCTCGAAATATCATCAACACTTCTATTTTTCAGCTTTTTTATTTCTTTGGAAAGAAAAGTGTTTCTATTTTGCGACCGTGTGCACAGCTCAGAACTTCCTCCAGTGATTGTCCCTCACATCACGTGGTGGATGATCGCGTGTGCTTATTGACTACAGAAAACCTTCATGTGGATGAACAAAGCAACGCTTCGAATACCATACGATATCGGTAGCACCAGGAAGGTCTTTGAATCGCCTTTGAAATTGTGTAAATCGTATACGACCACACATCCTGTCGCTAGGGAGTTATGGACTGCCTAAGAAGACAGGTTGTCTATTTACTTTTACCAAATCGCGCATTAAAGAGTAAGGGACTATGTAGTCATAATTGTTTTCAGGCAGCTAGGCAGTTCTTTGATGTTGAATCCGGACTTGGACAACAACAAAAGCAGCAAGAAAGCACTCTGAGATCGCAAACCTCCACCAATGAAATCACAGTTACTCTTCCATGCCCTGTGCTGTGTATATGTCGGGCAGGATTTTCTGCTAGCCAGGCCTGACGCCACGAAGTTTAGTTCACACATGATTAGTGACTGAGAGCGATTTCTGAGTGCCGAACACATACGACGACGTTATCTAAAGTTTGACGTCATCAACTTCTGATTTGTGATAACATTTAATTTTCCGTTTTTAGTTGTAACTCCAAAATTAGATAGCAGATAAACTCCAAACTTTGATAGATTCGTATGTGGGTAAAACCCTGACCTTCCACCAAATTTCATTGGGATTGTGTTTCTAACCTTATGAGGGTTTTTTAAAACTGAATAACTAACTAATTAATTAACGAATCGAGGGTAAAACAACCTCCTTAGCGGAGATGACAAGAACCATTAAAACAAGAAGGGCAAAGCCCATACGACTCACATGATTGACCTTGACCTTTACATGACCTTGACCTTCAGGGCCCCTCAAGGTCAAGGTCAAACAACTAAACCTAGCAATGACATCATACACTAAGAAATGCTTTACACATTTTTCTTACCAAAATACATGTGGCCTTGACCCAAGGTCAAGGTCATCCAAGGTCATGCAACACAAAGCTGTTAATTCAAGACATAGGAAGCACAATGGTGCTTATTGGCACTTTCTACCATGAGATATGGTCACTTTTAGTGGTTCACTACCCCATTTTGGTCACATTTCATAAGGGTCGAAGTGACCTTGACCTTGATGATATGTGACCAAATGAGTCTCATGATAAAAGTATAACATGTGTACTACAATGTTATGAAGTTTGGAACAGTTATCTTTCATAGTTCAGGGGCAAGGTTGCTTCAAAATATGTATACAATCCAACTTTGAAGAGCTCCTGTGACCTTGACCTTGAAGCAAGGTCAACCAAACTGGTATCAAAAGATAGGGCTTGCTTTGACCTATATACCATATATAGGTCAGGTATCCAATCTCAAAAACTTAAGAGAAAATTGGGAAAATGTGAAAAATGGCTGTTTTAAGACAACATTTATGGCCCCTGCGACCTTGACCTTGAAGCAAGGTCAAGTCACTATGTATTTTTTTTTAGGCCTTGTCATCATACACCATCATGCCACATTTGGTATTGATAGACTTAATAGTCTCTTAGAAAAATCCAACGTTAAAGTTTTCGGACGCCCGGACGCCCGGACGCCCGGACGGACGAAAAGGGTGAGTACATAGACTCACTTTTGCTTCGCATGTGAGTAAAAAAAAGCACAAGCACATAGATTAATGCCTAAACTCTTCAAGAGAGCGACAGTCTTCAAGTGGCTCACGTTGACCCCGACATCCACTCCTGTACGAGTTCTCTCTATCTCAAAATCTTCTAGTGTGAGGCAATTCTCTTCTCCTGCTGGAAGGTCACATTTTAGCGCGGACGATAACGAAAACAGGACAGGGCCAATGACACGTGACAGCCCAGAGCTGGTGACCGAGTGTGTGAAGATAAGAGGCTCTCTACTGAAAACGCCATACTTTCAGGCCAGCCGAAAGGTAAGCCTTCGTTCTTTGTTGAATTCGTGCACTCAGGAAGATGTCAATCTTCATTAGTTGGGCGTGAAGGGAGGGTGGCAGGCAGGAATATAGATAAACTCACGTACACGTAGAAATACAGTATCAACACACACACACGCACGCACATACACATACAAACACACACAGACAGACGCAGACACAAACACACACACATACATGTACCCACGCACACACGCACGCAAATATGGACGCACACACGCACGCACGCAGACACATACGCACGCACGCACGCACACACACAAACACACGCACGCAAATATGCACGCACACAAGCACCTACGCAGGCACATACGCACGTATACACACGCGCGCACGTACACACACACACACACACACACATACACACACACACACACACACACATACACACACACAGACACACACACAGACACACACACACATACACACACACAGAGGCACACACACACAGACCCACACAGACACACACAGACACACACACAGACACACACACATACACACACACAGAGGCACACACACAGACACACACAGACACACACACAGACACACACACAGACACACACACAGAGGCACACACACAGACACACACAGACACACACACAGACACACACACAGACACACACACAGAGACACACACAGACACACACACAGACACACACACAGACACACACACAGACACACACACAGACACACACACACACACACACACACACACACACACACACACACACACAGACACACACACAGACACACACACACAGACACACACAGAGACACACACACAGACACACACACACAGACACACACACACACACACACACACACACACAGAGACACACACACACAGACACACACGCACACACACACACACACAAAGACACACACACGATGTGACGGAGCACCACGAAAATGGGTCATGCTGCACTAGTCGATTAGGCCTACCTGTAACAACAGTTGGAGTCAACCAGGTGCATTTTCTGTTATAGGTATATTCTGCCTCTATGGCCCATCTAGAATCGCTGTGTTGCCGATGTGCTCTGCAATCAAAATACGATAATTTCTTTTTAATCCCTTTATTAGCCCAACTCCCTAAACACAAAAGTAATTATGGTTCAATTAGCCCAACTATGGCTTTAATCTCGGCGCGATGACTTCTGCTCAAACCTGTGTAACATACGAGGAGGAGTTAAATGAAAACCTTAAAAGTGCAATTAAAATTCGTAACAATGTTTGATTGTTCTGCAAGTTGGCAACAGTATTACTTTTGTTTGGAAAGTGACCGACAGGTGGCAGCACGATGTAGAAACGTCACACTACGGCGCAGAAGCAGTGTGAACATGAACCATAGAGGAACAGAGTTCTGTCATTCGTTTTTTGACTAGTGAAGGGATGAAACCCATTGAATTTCACCGAAGAATGAAGGCTATGTATGGTGATGCAAGTCAGTCACTACAAGTTACAACACCGTCTCCTGTTAAAATTCTTCCCAGGAAGCCATCACCTGCTGCTTCAAAGCGCAGCAAAAGTTCTTGACAGTCACACACAGTCTGATAGGATGCCGGTTAATTAAATGGCGGACACAAAGCTGAACCAGTCAAGATTACAGATAGACAGAACATTGTCTCGCAGAATGATCTTTTGACCAACAGACAGAAGCGAATTTCAACGACAGACGTTCAGACAGACAGACAGTCAAATACAGAACACGCAGAAACGCACTCTGACGGACAGACATAAGGTTGAAGACTTATGGATACAAATACATGCGAGCATGCATGCACAGACACACATAGACACAGTCAAGCAAACAGGCAGACACACATGCAATCTCGAGGATACGATAAGTCAGCTGCAACCGCAGAGAGAGAGCCTCATGTGTGGATACTCTAGACCGGAATACCCATACCATGGACTATCGTTGGTAAGCAGGTTCTAACTATCTGCCATCTGCATGTTTGACTGCCTAAACTCATGTATCTGCCATGATAGCGTCCCACCGAGACTACTGCAACTTACTTCTAGCGGAAGCCGCGCAAAATCTTTTGACAACACCTCAAAACTTGCAGAATGCAGCCCCCGTTCATCACAAGGAACACATCACCCCGGTGTTGAAATCCCTCCTCTGGCTCCCTGTGTCGGAGAGAGTCAGTTTTAAACTGGCCGTAATGGCCTACAAATGTTTTAATGGCTTGGCCCCGGCGTACATCCAACGCACTGCGCCACGGTAGGCCTACAAACCCACCAGATCTCTACGGTCTTCTCCAGCTTTCCTGCTGAAACAGCATATTTGAACAGAGGGCATTTCCCTATGCTGGACCTCCTGTCTGGAATATGCCCTACCTGTCCAACTCCGATCATGCTTAAAGTTTGATGCGTTTAGACAAGACCTAAAACATATCTGTTTGCCACATACTACAAGTGACTCCGGATATGTGTGCGCTGCGAGCGACTCAGTAGAAGTCGAAATCGGCCCTTTACAAGCGATGATGACGACAACGACGACGATGATGACGACGACTACGATGATGATGATGATGATGATGATGATGATGATGATGATGATGATGATGATGATGATGATGATGATGATGATGATGATGATGATGATACTGCTGCTGCTGCTGCTGCTGTCATACGCAGCTTTATACCTGTAGCCATTTGTAGCGCTAAGATAACGCATCAACTATGATTATTTGTTGACACATACAACAGCATCTTTAGTATACAACACGTTCAGTTCGATGTCACCAAGCCCGACCACCCTCTCATAGCGAAACATCAACCTCAGCAGTTTACACATCTAAATTACTTCTTAAAAGAAGGATTATTTTACAGAGGTCACATTTAGTACGCCCAAGGGAATCTCTCCGGCCAGTTCGTATTCCTCTTTTTCATTGGTTGACATGCATAGTGACGTTGTTGGGGTTGGATGTGGCGTTTAACAAGCACTGTGCTGTAGCGCTTAGGTCAGGGTCCTTCTCCAGGGCGGCTTGTACGCACGGCTTGATCTGAATGATCTGACTCTGTCCTAATGCACCCTAGTGGCCCCCTTCGGCTGCTTGGGGCCACCCCTGGCTCAGCTACTGGAGCAGGCCCGGAAAGCCCAATAGCCAGGGGGTCCAGCTGATGAAGGGAGCATCGAGTGGCTCATACCTTATGTTGCTCTTGTTCTCAAAGAGAATGAGTCAGTGATGACAAGGTCATTTTTTAAAGATATATTGTACTGGAATATGTATGTATAATTGCATGCGTGCTTGGTCTCAAAAAGAGCTCTACGCATGTCCAGGCATGCTCAAAGCACGACAGTTCATGATTTGAATAAATGTAACTTTAGCTTCTTATAGAAATGTGCAAGCGAGTTGCATCTCTGCAGTGGCCCACGTACTGTACCTCGTTCCAGAGTCTTGGGCTCTGAGTGAGAAGCATCCGTCACCATCGTGTTTTCTCTTCTGTAGACGCGGAAGATAAGTTTCTCTATTGATCACACATCTGTGGGTAGTGTACGTGTAACTGTCAATAACATCTGACAGGCATCCCGGAAAATTACGCCTGACTCGCTTGAGCATTGTGCGAAAACATTCGTTTTCGTTATCACACAGCACTTAGGCCTACTGACATATTTTGAACGCGTTTCAAAGACATTCGAGTTCCTTATCACACATCAGCCGCAGAAACATTTGAACGTGGTTCACAACTCACTAGCTTACACTCTTGAACAATCTACACAGACATTTGCGTTCATTATCACACATCACTCGCTGACACAGCTGGACACGGTACACAGACATTCACGTTTGACATCACACATCACCTGATCCTCAACCGCACATTTTACAGTGTATTCGCAATTCAATTTCTTGTACAGATGTTGCTGTGGGTGTGTTGGTATGTGGCCCTGCTGTGGGGAGTGGGGGCAAAGCCCTCAGACCCCCAGAACCCCCCCTGGTATGACGTAGACTTGGATGCTCCCCCTGAGACGCGCTGGGCACAAGTTCTGCACGACTATCGCTTCGTGGTTCCTGAGCTGGAGGCCACAGTCAGGTAGGAAGGGGCAATAGAACAGTTTCTATTCCTTGTCGTACGCCGCCTCCTCGAGCACTGATTGGCCCGCTCTGTTTTTCACATAGGGCGCAGACATCGAAATGCAGGTTGTGGTTCTTGTTGAAGAGATTGATCATTAATAACTAACTATACGTGCCTGTGCATGTAATCAAATTCAGACTCAAAGTGACATGACATTTGTTAAGTTCCGTAACTAACATGCAGCAAAAAAAGACAGAAAAAGAAATGAAATGAAGTAAGATGTGATAAAGTTAATCAAAATAAAGTACGATAAGATAGAATAAAACAAAACAAAACGAAATATGATAACATAATAAATTGAATGAAATACATGAAATACAATGAAATATAGAATATAAAGAGATAAATGAATTAAATTTAATAAGATCAAATCAATTTGAATCGAATCGAGTGAGCCGAGCCCAGCCCAGCCTAGCCTAGCCTAGCCTAATCCAATCCAATCTAATCTAATCTAATCTAATCCTATTTAAGTTAATTAACGAAAATGATTAGATCCATAAAATGACATAAAATTAAACTAATGAAATTAATATGATGAATCTATTTTTTAAATCGAGTCTATTCGTCCCCTTACTTTTTAACGTACGAGTCTGAAAAAAAGAGAGTTATTGCCGCCTATCATTTTTGAAAACCTACATCTCACAAACAAAAAAAGGTAAATGGTCAAGCGCTATATTCCATTTCTAAGGAAATTCATAGGTTTTCATAGTGGTGCCAGCATCTCGAAATGCCCTAAATGTCATACAACACTCACTGTGTGATAGAATGTCACATTTAAGGAAATTTTCATAGAAATCATGTTAAAAAGAGGGAGGAAAAGAAGCACGAATAATGAAACTATTATGTTTGTCGGAAAGAGATGATGACCAAGGACAAAGTATTGTTCATGTGGAAATAATCATTGAGGAAATGTGCGTGTATGGAGTATAAGAGTGATTTTGTAAAGAGTGTAATACACTGAAACATGTGTCGGCTGGAGTGACGAGATGAACAAAAGAAACCAATTAACAATGAAAAAATAAAAGTGTGTTGTCACTCCTCGAAAACTGACGAGACTGGATTTGTCATTTTTCCTTGTATTTATTTCATTTTTTGTTTCATTTTGTTTTATCTATTTCATCAGTTCACGTCATGTCATATCATTCACTCTCTCTCTCTCTCTCTCTCTCTTTCCTTTCTTTCTCATATACTTTCTTTCTCTCATACTTTTCTCTCTCTCTCTTTTTCCTTTCTTTCTCATATACTTTCTTTCTCTCATACTTCTCTCTCTCTTCCTTTCTTTCTCATATACTTTCTTTCTCTCATACTTCTCTCTCTCTCTCTCTCCTTAGTCTCTCATATACTTTCTTTCTTTCATACTTCTCTCTCTTTCTCTCTCTCTCTCTCTCTCTCTCTCTCTCTCTCTCTTCTCTCCCCTCCCCCTCTCTCTCTGTGTTTGACAGCGCGCGTGTGTGTTGTGTGTATGTGTGTGTGTGTGTTTGTGTTTGACAGCGCGCGTGTGGTGTGTGTGTGTGTGTGTGTGTGTGTGTGTGTGTGTGTGTGTGTGTGTTGTGAGTGTGGTATGTTTGTGTGTGTGTGTGTGTGTGTGTGTGTGTGTGTGTGTGTATGTATATGTGTGTTGTGTGGTGTGTGTGTGTGTGTGTGTGTGTGTGTGTGTGTGTAAGTGTGTGTGTGTGCGTGTGTGTGTGTTTGACAGCGCTCGTGTGTGTGCGTGTTTGACATCTGATTTTCATTGAGAACTCTCACACCAGCAGTTAGCTGACGCAGATTCCAAGATACTCACCGCAATACCTAAGACATTTACAGGAGGGCTGGGCCATGCAGACGCCTGCCTAGTGCTGGCCGTGTTCTCCATGCAGACAGCTGGTTCCCATAGAGTACATCCCTGCGGCAGAGAAGCTGGCAGAAAATCTGGACTCCATCATCCCTGCTCCTTTCGGAGACGAGATGAAAGGTGCGTATCTTGCAAAAGCAGAGGGAGATGAAGATGAATGAATGATGG
>JAWQFJ010034155.1:2500-12745 GCA_034096865.1 Theodoxus fluviatilis | reverse complement strand
ATCGAGCACTCGATACTTGAAACGGGCTTGCTAGGCGTAGCGCTATCCGAGCCCGCTCGACTACTTGAACGGGTTGCTATGCTCGCGCGAATCAAGCGCTCGATCGGCGCTCGACTACTTGAACGGCTTGCTAGGCGTAGCGCTATCGAGCACTCGATACTTGAACGGCTTGCTAGGCGTAACGCTATCGAGCACTCGAAGGCGTAGCGCCATCGAGCGCTCGACACTTGAACGGCTTGCTAGGCGTAGCACCATCGAGCGCTCGGCTCTTGAACTGCTTGCTAGGCGTAGCACCATCGAGCGCTCGGCTCTTGAACTGCTTGCTAGGCGTAGCGCCATCGAGCGCTCGACTCTTGAACGGCTTTGCTAGGCGAATCACCATCGAGCGCTCGCTACTTGAACGGCTTGCTGGGCGTAGCGCTATCAAGCGCTCGACTCTCGAACGGCTTGCTACTCTTGAACGCTTGCTAGGCGTAGCGCTATCAAGCTCTCGACTCTTGAACGGCTTGCTATGCGTAGCGCTATCAAGCGCTCGACTCTTGAACGGCTTGCTATGCGTAGCGCTATCAAGCGCTCGACTCTTGAATGGCTTGCTATGCGTCGCGCTATCAAGCGCTCGACTCTTGAATGGCTTGCTATGCGTAGCGCTATCAAGCGCTCGACTCTTGAACGGGTTGCTAGGCGTCGCGCTATCAAGCGCTCGACTCTTGAATGGCTTGCTAGGCGTAGCGCTATCAAGCGCTCGACTCTTGAACGGGTTGCTAGGCGTCGCGCTATCAAGCGCTCGACTCTTGAATGGCTTGCAATGCGTAGCGCTATCAAGCGCTCGACTCTTGAACGGGCTGCTATGCGTAGCGCTATCAAGCGCTCGACTCTTGAATGGCTTGCTATGCGTAGCGCTATCAAGCGCTCGACTCTTGAACGGGTTGCTATGCGTCGCGCTATCGAGCGCTCGACTCTTGAATGGCTTGCTATGCGTAGCGCTATCAAGCGCTCGACTCTTGAATGGCTTGCTATGCGTCGCGCTATCAAGCGCTCGACTCTTGAATGGCTTGCTATGCGTAGCGCTATCAAGCGCTCGACTCTTGAACGGGTTGCTAGGCGTCGCGCTATCAAGCGCTCGACTCTTGAATGGCTTGCTATGCGTAGCGCTATCAAGCGCTCGACTCTTGAATGGCTTGCTATGCGTAGCGCTATCAAGCGCTCGACTCTTGAATGGCTTGCTATGCGTAGCGCTATCAAGCGCTCGACTCTTGAATGGCTTGCTATGCGTAGCGCTATCAAGCGCTCGACTCTTGAATGGCTTGCTATGCGTAGCGCTATCAAGCGCTCGACTCTTGAATGGCTTGCTATGCGTAGCGCTATCAAGCGCTCGACTCTTGAATGGCTTGCTATGCGTAGCGCTATCAAGCGCTCGACTCTTGAATGGCTTGCTATGCGTAGCGCTATCAAGCGCTCGACTCTTGAATGGCTTGCTATGCGTAGCGCTATCAAGCGCTCGACTCTTGAATGGCTTGCTATGCGTAGCGCTATCAAGCGCTCGACTCTTGAACGGCTTGCTAGGCGTAGCGCTATCAAGCGCTCGACTCTTGAACGGCTTGCTAGGCGTAGCGCTATCAAGCGCTCGACTCTTGAACGGCTTGCTAGGCGTAGCGCTATCAAGCGCTCGATAGCTCTCGATAGTGCTCGACTCTTGAACGGCTTGCTAGGCGTAGCGCTATCAAGCGCTCGATTCTTGAAGGCTTGCTAGGCATTTACACCACCGAGCGCTCGCCTCTTGAACGGCTTGCTAGGCATTTACACCACCGAGCGCTCGCCTCTTGAACGGCTTGCTAGGCGTTTACACCACCGAGCGCTCGCCTCTTGAAAGGCTTGCTAGGCATTTACACCATCGAGCGCTCGCCTCTTGAACGGCTTGCTAGGCGTTTACACCATCGAGCGCTCGCCTCTTGAAAGGCTTGCTAGGCATTTACACCATCGAGCGCTCGCCTCTTGAAAGGCTTGCTAGGCGTTTACACCATCGAGCGCTCGCCTCTTGAACGGCTTGCTAGGCGTTTACACCACCGAGCGCTCGCCTCTTGAAAGGCTTGCTAGGCGTTTACACCATCGAGCGCTCGCCTCTTGAAAGGCTTGCTAGGCGTTTACACCATCGAGCGCTCGCCTCTTGAAAGGCTTGCTAGGCATTTACACCATCGAGCGCTCGCCTCTTGAAAGGCTTGCTAGGCGTTTACACCACCGAGCGCTCGCCTCTTGAAAGGCTTGCTAGGCGTTTACACCATCGAGCGCTCGCCTCTTGAAAGGCTTGCTAGGCGTTTACACCATCGAGCGCTCGCCTCTTGAACGGCTTGCTAGGCGTTTACACCACCGAGCGCTCGCCTCTTGAAAGGCTTGCTAGGCATTTACACCATCGAGCGCTCGCCTCTTGAAAGGCTTGCTAGGCGTTTACACCACCGAGCGCTCGCCTCTTGAAAGGCTTGCTAGGCATTTACACCATCGAGCGCTCGCCTCTTGAAAGGCTTGCTAGGCGTTTACACCATCGAGCGCTCGCCTCTTGAAAGGCTTGCTAGGCGTTTACACCACCGAGCGCTCGCCTCTTGAACGGCTTGCTAGGCGTTTACACCATCGAGCGCTCGCCTCTTGAAAGGCTTGCTAGGCGTTTACACCACCGAGCGCTCGCCTCTTGAAAGGCTTGCTAGGCGTTTACACCACCGAGCGCTCGCCTCTTGAACGGCTTGCTAGGCGTTTACACCACCGAGCGCTCGCCTCTTGAAAGGCTTGCTAGGCGGTTACACCACCGAGCGCTCGCCTCTTGAAAGGCTTGCTAGGCGTTTACACCACCGAGCGCTCGACAGCCCGCCGCGGAGGGGCGGGGGGCCGCTATTGCGGGGGGCCGCTATTGCGGGGGGCCGCTATTGCGGGGGGCCGCTATTGCCGGATTTTTTTCAACAAACGTTCCTCAGGCAATTTTGATTCTTTTGTCCTAAAACGCATAAAAAACCATAATATTTTTGTTACTTTTTTAAACTAATTTTTTCGTGTTTTTTTTCTATTGCGGGGGGCCGCTATTGCGGGATTTTTTCAACAAAAGTTCCTCAGGCAATTTTGATTCTTTTGCCCTGAAACGCATAATAAACCATAAATTGTATGTTAGTTTTTTTTTTCAACTTAAAAGAATTTTCGGGTTTTTTTCTGTAAAAAATCCCGCAAATGCCGCCCCCCGCAATAGAAAAAAACCCGAAAATTTTTCTAAGTTGAAAAAAAAGTAACATATATTTTATGGTTTTTTATGCGTTTTAGGACAAAAGAATCAAAATTGCCTGAGGAACTTTTGTTGAAAAAATCCCGCAATAGCGGCCCCCCGCAATAGCGGCCCTCCGCAATAGCGGCCCCTCTGCTGAGGGGCTACGCGTGTAGATCCAAAATGACTGCTTTTGGCGAATGGAAGGAAGTCACTATAAAAAATGTACGCAGTGGCGTGACCTTTGACCCTTGATTAACACCCAAGCTGTGCGAGAAGTCACAAGAAGTTAGGCTGATAGTGTTCTAATCTTTTTTGAAAGAATGCGTTGAGATAATTATATGGCAAAAGAATTCTAAAAAGTTTGAAGGGTAGGTAACTCTATACCTTACATAAGCCCTTAGATTGTTATGTAATCTCCCTTGATGTAAGTGTCGAGAAATTCTTGCTTACGTTGTAAGTCAGCACTGTCGTTTCGACATAATTTTCTATTCGAGCTGTGCCAAACCTAGATGAGCAGCTGCAAAATAATTAAATCTTATCAGCTTCCTCAAGGAACGGCCTGTCTGCAGCTGCTGGTTCACTCCTTTGATTGAGAAGCGCACTCCGCGACAATGAGAATGTATCGCGGAAGCCATCTTGGCTGGCGCTCGGCCGTCAAGTCGTTCAAGAGTGCCATTTGTGGCTCGATCGAGCGCCAGGCCTCTTGAACGAACTTCCTCTCTTCAGTCCACGCGCCAATGCGATGAATTGTTTACAAAAAATCATACTTATACTTACTGAACTGTTTTGATTGGCTGCGCGTAGAAACTAAGGTCTTATTTGCACGGATGTAATGTTCAGAAGCAATACGCCAAAATAATCATATCGGACGGGAGGAATAACACACCCGAGTATAAAAGACATTTTCTTCAGGGAGACCTTGAGATGGAAGAGGTGAGAAGAAATGGATGAATAGGTGGAGAAGATGTTTTCAAGTAGAAAAAAGAGTAAATAATGAACATTAGGAATGACAGACGAGGGGACATCATTGACCAGCCCCTAAGGCCCCTACATCTGCCACGCCACATTCCAAGATACATGAAATTACCATGCACTGTAGCCAAACAGGTTCATCAACGCAACACCTTGCCCTCTTGTCTACAGTAGACACCCCCTCTCTCTCTCTCTCTCTCTCTCTCTCTCTCTCTCTCTGTCTTTCTCTCTTTCTGTCTCTCTGTCTGTTTCTGTCTCTGTCTCTGTCTGTCTACCTGTCTCTGTCTGTCTCTCTCTGTCTCTCTCTGTATCTGTGTCTCTGTCTCTCTCTCTGTCTCTCTCTTTCTCTCTGTCTCTCTCTGTGTGTCTCTCTGTGTGTATCTCTGTGTGTCTCTCGCCGTGTCTCTCTCTGTGTCTCTCTTTGTGTCTCTCTCTGTCTCTCTGTGTCTCTCTCTGTGTCTCTCTCTGTGTCTCTCTCTGTGTCTCTCTCTGTGTCTCTCTCTGTGTCTCTCTCTGTGTCTCTCTGTCTCTCTCTCTGTCTGTCTGTCTGTGTCTCTCTCGCTTTCTCTCTGTATTTTTCTTCCTCTCTCTCTCTCTCTCTCTCTCTCTCGCTCCCTTAATCTCTGTGTGTCTTTCTCTTTAATCTCTCTCTCTCTCTCTCGCTCTCTCTCTCTATGTCTGTGTCCGTCTGCCTGTCAGTTTTTTCTTTCTGTGTGTCTCTCTCTATGTATCTGTCTCTCTCTGTGTCTCTCTCTGTCTACGTCTCTCTCTCTCTCCCTGTCTCTCTCTGTGTCTGTCTCTGTCTCTCTCTGTCTCTCTCTCTGTCTCTATCTGTCTCTCTCTGTCTATCTCTGTCTCTCTCTGTCTCTCTGCATCTCTCTCTCTCTCTCTGTCTGTCTTACCCCCCCCCCCCTGCCTCCTTCTCTCTCTTTTTCTCTCTCACAGACGCAAATCCACCATCGAAGTATTTATTTTCCCTTTCCTAGTTTTCAGTGTACAGTCAGCCAAGACGTAGCAACGAAACGAAAAATCGTTCAGGCTGTCACACAGGAAATGATCGATTACACCAGATTACAATTATGAAACGAGCTAAAACCAAGATTAGGTCTGGATTTGTCCACGTGATTTGAAGGGGCATTGTCCTATAGAGAGTCCAACTAAAGATCATTGACGTTGATGGTTTGTCATCTTTTTGACTATGGACTTGACGGAACGCACCTGGTAGAGAAATCAGAGCGACAAGAACATCAATGACAGCGAAACGATGAAACAACTAAGCAGGTAAATTTTTCGTTGCAGCTTGGAGTGTTGCTTCCGCTTTCGTAACAACGAGGTTTAGAAAGTCCTTTTCATGTTCAGATGTATTTTTTTAATTAAGCGTTTCACATTGACTTTTTCACCGTCTCCACATGGAAGCACCGCTGTAGACAGGTAGAGTACCGAGTTAAAGATTGATCCAATTGTATCGGATTAAAAGGTCATCGACTCTCTGTATGAAGAACGGAAAGAAATCATCACAGAGAGCAAAGTTTTAATCTTTATCTTTGAAAGGAATGTCTAGTTACGATCAGAAAATTTCTTTTCCAGACATAATTCCGACTCCCTCAGCTTGATTTCAGCACGCTTGCCAAAAAATAGTGAGTTATTGACGTTCTATGGTACATCGCAAAACTCTTTGAGATCCAAATTCAAATAAGGTGCGGGTTCTACAGGCCTAGGGCCAGTGACCACCGCACTTTTCACAGTGTAACTGCTCCACACTGTTCGTGTTTATTTATTCGGTTATCTGCAACACGACGGATGCCCTGTGATCCCAGAACTCTTTGACAGAACCCTTTCTAGCGTTCCTTTCGCCATTCGACTGCTGCTCAAACTTTCGATTGTACGCGTTTCGACTGCCGCTCAAACTTTGATTGTACGCGTTTCGGTGTTAGAACCCTTTCTAGCGTCCCTTTCGCCTTTCGACTGCTGCTCAAACCTTTTATTGTACGCGTTTCGGTGCTATTTTGAATAAAATATCAGAAAATTAAAAAAAAGGTGCGAGAGATTGGCAGTTTTGCATCGACATGCACACTTTCAGAGGACACCCAATCATCAGCTGATTGTGCGAAAAAGTCTTCAGAAAAATTATAGTTGCTTGTTTCATCAGTTCCATGAGCAGACCTGTGCGCTCATGCCAGTCTCCGCGTTGTCACACAGAACTGATGAAAAGCACGGGTCAGCATGGAATACCCTTCAAATGCACATGCATTTACCACAACACAACATGACATGACGTGACATGACATAACTTGACATAACATAACTACATAAGATAAAGTAGCATAGCATAGCATAGCATAGCGCAGTGCAGCACAGCGCAGCATAGCATAAAAAACTTTACATTTCGTTACATTACATTACATTACATTACATTACATTACATTGCATTGCACTGCATAGTGCAGCACAGCACAACACTACATTACATTGCATTACCTTACATTACCTTGCATTACATTACATTACTTCACATTCAAACATAACATAATACAACATGACGCAACACAGCGCGACAAAAAAAGCATAACATGACATCAAAACATAACAAACCACAACACAATGCAACGCAACGCAACATAACAAAGATGACATGACACGACACGACATGACACGACACGACACGACACGACACGACACGACACGACACGACTCGACACGTCACGACACGACACGACACGACACGACACGACACGACACGACACGACACGTTATGCATTGGAATGACCTTCCCGCTGCATTCAATGCCCTTGATCATGCGACGCAAATCCGGCGAGTCGAGTGGTATTTAGGTGTTTCTGGTTTGGCTTCTTGGTTTCGATCATACCTCAGAAACCAATTCAGGTCAGTGACTGTCAACAAATAATAGGAGGCGCCTGTACTTGAATGTAGGGGCACTCGGGAATCTCTTTCAGTCTCCACTCACACCCTCATCAGGTGTGTGCAGATAATGTGCAGTTTGTAGTCTCCATAGAGGCTGATGAATTCACTCGTAACTCACTTCGTAACTACTGTTATTAGTGTGAAAAACTGGATGGTTACGAAAAGACTGAAGCTCCATGAAGAGAAAACACAAGTAACTGTCTTCGGTTCTCCAAAGGAAGTTTTTTTTTTCAGCTACGCAGAGTGTAAGTTGTACGTACATGCAAGTCTTCATCTCTGACAGCACAAAGAGCTTACATGTCCACCGAGACGAATGAATTACCGTGACGAATTATGTCCAAAACGTATGCAAAGTTACCTTCGAGAGACCAAGGCAGATTTCTTCCACTTCCACGTCTTATCTTCTGACAACTGAGGCCTCTGACGAAGCTTGGTACCAAGCTCATTCTGTCGCGGAGTTAGACCCGGACTCGTGACCAGAACCGAAACCAGACGAGGTCGAGAGCAAGAACAGAAATAAGTAAAAGAACAAGAATCAGGAAAGTCGGAACCAGAAACTGAAATGGGATCCGGAAGCGGACCCAGGACAAAAGTAAGAAGACAAAGTTTTGCGAGGACCCGGAACCGGAACAGGGCAAGAACCGGAACCGGAAACGAAACCGGAACAGCAAAAAAGGTGGAAAATAACAGTCAAGTCAACAGTCAAGGCATCCCGACCACGGACTGAACAACGGCACCCAGTCGCCTCGTTTAATTGCCAGCAGGTGGAGCCACTACGCCAAACCCCGCTCTTATTTAAGTAGATGCGTTCATCAGCGTAGTAATCGTCGGCCTGCGGTCAGTGTACCCTTGCAGGGGAGGTAATGCGACTGCTCTGAGGAAGCGCAAAGGTATCATCCTAATAAGGGAACACATAAAAAGGGTCGTGTTAACGCCCCATTTTTAAGGGGACGCAGATATTTCTATATCGTAATTATAGATAATAACAGTCATATCGAGCAGCTCCACCTGGTGGCAGTTGTGCGAGGCGATTGCGTGCCGTGGTTCGGTCCCTGCTCGCGATGACCTGACTGCTGTTCTCCGTCATTACGATCTAAACATATCTGCGTCCTCTTAAATATAGAGCGTTACCACGACCCCTTTACTGTGCTCCTTTATCTACACATATCTGCGTCCTCTTAAATATAGAGCGTTACCACGACCCCTTTACTGTGCTCCTTTATCAGAACGGAACAGCAATAAGGGCAGGAAGCTAGGATCAGAACAGGAACGAGAACTGGGATGCTGGCCCAGAGCAGAAAGCAGGACATGACTTGCAACGCAAATCAGACTTAGAACAGGAACGAGAACTGGGATGCTGACTCAGAGCAGAAAGCAGGACATGACTTGCAACGCAAATCGGACTTAGAACAGGAATCGGAACCAGAACCAGAATCGAAACGGAATGTGCAGGATTGTCGTTTCTATTTGCAGTCATGCGTACCTTCTGACTGCTTACCAGAAACTTGTATTCGACTACAACTCATCGATGAGGAAGGAGGCCGACTTTGGGAGGGCCATCATAAATCAAACCCACGACTCCTGGCGGGGGGTGGGGGGGGGGGGGGGTGGAAGGGGGGGAGGGGTTGGGGAAGAGGGGTGGGGGTGGGGTGGGGGGTGAGCAACACTTGTACAGCAGAAGCAGTGACGGAGGCAACCATTCTTGTGTGGTGTGCAAAATGGCCACAGAATCATTGCCTTCGACGAGGCCTGGCCACTTCCTGTGAAATGACCGGCTACAGAAGCATGCCGCCACTTCTGACTCCTCTCAGGTTCTGGTGGAAGCGCCACTCTGCGAGCTTCCTCCAGCCACACAAGTTGCAGATGGATGTGCTAAGGGTTTCGCAGTGACACTTGTTCCCTTGTCTCTTTTCTGCTCTTTTGAGAATTGATCATAGGATCTAGGCATATTGTAGAGTAAATCAAGAATGCATACTTTTTTTAAACATTTATTTACAAGGAAGGATACAATTATCAAGAATGGAAAATGGTTATTATAGTAGAAATGTACATGTAACATCAACTGCATTCATTAATGGAAAAGAAACAAACTCCACTTCAACTCAAATATCTCAAATTACCTGCCATTCTAGCTGCACACTCTTTTACATTCAATACATTCAACAGAGATTTCTTAAGTCTTCAAATAAAGGTTGTTAATTCATGGACCTTCTGTAATATATTTGTTTCTTTCCTAGCAAAAGTATATGGTTTTTATGGGATTCATAATCTGGCGAGCCAAAAAATATCTTGCTTATTCTAATGTGGGCTTTGTTTGTCTTGTTACAAAGGAAACAATTGATTTCTTTCAAAAAGGTTTCACTAACAGGTATCAACGAAGAGATGCTCCAAAGTTTCGGGTTCTGTCAAACGGAAACAGCAGACATTACTCTGAACAATCTTAGGTTGAGCAAATATTCATTTACGGGTAGTATTCTGTGCAAAATTTTATACAGAAAGTTCCAAAGTTTCACTTCTCTTGTTGCTACAAAGTGACGTTTTAACTCTTCAAACGAATTAAATTTTCACTAGGATTGGGTTGGTTTCTTCATCAATATATGACAATCCTTTAGGAAAATCAAGGATAATCAAAGTTAACGATTGCAAAACCACGAGTGTATAAACGTACAAAAGAGGAAAACACACATCTGTGACGTAATGGACGCCACGTAACTCAGCTTCACTCCCGTGGTTTGTGTTGTGAATAATCACATGAAGTTAAAGAAGGACCAGAAAAACATCGTATGTACGGGAGGCAGCTTGCAGTTGTAATAGGCACCGAGCTATTTCGGCAGCAAAACCCAGGCTTGTTGCAAGATAATCGGGTCACCAGTCTCCTTATCTACCGTAGCTTGAATACTTAATGGCAGGGAGGTAGCGACACAGAGCTTCAATCACCGGTAGAAAAAACTGAAACAATCTGAAATCCCAGACAAGCAGTCTTCTAGCCTCGTGCAAGAGGAACATTTCTCCACACTTTTACGCGTTCAAAGAAACTCTTTGCTTCTTATCCCAAGTATTGAGCAATTAGGCTAAATTCAGAAGTTTCATTGCCTCTTTGGATCTAATGG
>JAWQFJ010034152.1:0-12496 GCA_034096865.1 Theodoxus fluviatilis | reverse complement strand
ACTGTCATGAGCTGAGAACTGTCATGAGCTGAGAACTGTCATGAGCTGAGAACTGTCATGAGCTGAGAACTGTCATGAGCTGAGAACTGTCATGAGCTGAGACAACCTGTCTTGAATGGTGGCAGGCACTGCAAGCATCCCATACATTTCAAATCTGCATTGCTAATCTGCATTCGCAGGCCAGGCCCAGGAGATGTGCGAAAGGGAGGGGCTCCACAAGATGTACGAGCACTACAGCCAAAGAAAGGAAAACCTCAAGGTGGACCGCATCATTTTTGTGGCTTCTGCCACCCAGGATGTCCCCAAGAACCTCATCAACTCTGTCCTGGCCGCAGCCAAGCCCTCTGGCAGAGGCAGCAACCCAGCCACCCGCAGTGAGTGCCCCTTCCCCCCACCCCCTTGCCTTGACCTCCGTGTCTGTGCCACCCCCCTTCCCCCACCCCCTTGCCTTGAGCTCAGTGTCTGTGCCACCCCCCTTCCCCCCACCCCCTTGCCTTGAGCTCAGTGTCAGTGCCATCCCCCTTCCCCCCACCCCCTTGCCTTGAGCTCAGTGTCAATGCTACCCCCCTTCCCCCCACCCCCTTGCCTTGAGCTCAGTGTCTGTGCCACCCCTCTTCCCCCCACCCCCTTGCCTTGAGCTCAGTGTCTGTGCCACCCCCCTTCCCCCCACCCCCTTGCCTTGAGCTCAGTGTCTGTGCCATCCCCCTTCCCCCCACCCCCTTGCCTTGAGCTCAGTGTCTGTGCCACCCCCCTTCCCCCCACCCCCTTGCCTTGAGCTCAGTGTCTGTGCCACCCCCCTTCCCCCACCACCTTTCCTTGAGCTCAGTGTCAATGCCACTCCCCTTCCCCCCACCCCCTTGCCTTGAGCTCAATGTCTGTGCCACCCCCCTTCCCCCCACCCCCTTGCCTTGAGCTCAGTGTCTGTGCCACCCCTCTTCCCCCCACCCCCTTGCCTTGAGCTCAGTGTCTGTGCCACCCCCCTTCCCCCCACCCCCTTGCCTTGAGCTCAGTGTCTGTGCTACCCCTCTTCCCCCCACCCCCTTGCCTTGAGCTTAATGGCTGTGCCACCCCTCTTCCCCCCACCCCCTTGCCTTGAGCTCAGTGTCTGTGCCACCCCTCTTCCCCCCACCCCCTTGCCTTGAGCTCAGTGTCTGTGCCACCCCCCTTTCCCCCACCCCCTTGCCTTGAGCTCAGTGTCTGTGCCACCCCTCTTCCCCCACCTCCTTGCCTTGAGCTCAGTGTCTGTGCCACCCCTCTACCCCCCTGTCTTGACCTCAGTAAGTGTTCCATGACCTTCAACCCTGTGTGGGTGTGTGTATGTGTGCATGTGTGTGTATGCATATGAGAGAGAGAGAGAGAGAGAGAGAGAGAGAGAGAGAGAGAGAGAGAGAGAGAGAGAGAGAGAGAGAGAGAAAGTCAGTCAAATGGACTAACAGATGACACACACACATACATACAGTTGGACTGAGTCGGGCAAAGAGATATAGTTCACACACATTCATGGTTGCAAGCATGCATTAGTGTCTGCATGTATGTGTGCCATATCCCTCATGAACAGATGGTGATAGCTCATCATGTGATCATGTTTTTCTCCCTTAAGTGACCTCTGTGCTTTTGTTTCAGCGATTCCAGTGTTTGCAGTCCTCACAAAGAAAGACAAGTTTCCTCAAGACGACAGCACACTGAAGACGAGGCAGACTGAGCTGATGAAGGCGTTGGGGCTGGGCAACGCTGGCCACAGGTAATCCCCTGCAAACCATCCCCCACACACAGCCCCTTCCACACCATCCCCCCCACACAGCCCCCTCCACATCATCCCCTCCACATCATCCCCTCCACACAGCCCCCTCCACACCATCCCCTCCACACAGCCCCTTCCACACCTTTACCCTCATCCTCCCCTGCAGCCATCTGTGGAACAATTTCCCATATGTGCGGTATCTGATGTTTGATGCCCAGTCTGGTGTCTCTGAAGGTATCCAACAGCATGGGTGAGAGCATGATGCTGAATAGCGTCAGTGCTAGGACACAACCTAATGTTTCCCTCCGTTGGTGACAGGGAATGGCTCAGACATCTCGCCATTGTTTTGGACTCTTGCTTGCATGCCATCATGAAATTGCTGCACAATGGTGACAAACTTCTTAGGACAACTAAGCTTGGCCATGATCTTCCAAAGGCGATCTCTGCAAACTGTGTCAGACGCCTTGGTTAAGTGGACAAAAGCGCAGAACAGATCGGCATTCTGTTCCTGGCACTTCTCTTGTAGCTGTCTGTCTGTCTGGTCCCCCCTTCTTTCCTGAAGCTGCACTGGCTCTCTGCCAAAAGCTCATCGCTCAGATGTGAGGTGAGGCAGTTGAGGAGCAGCCTCGTAAGAATCTTGCCTGCTACTGACAGCAGGGAGATGCCATGGCGGCTGTTGCGGGACACACACACACACACACACACACACACACACACACTCGGCATACACACACACATACACACACTACACACACACTACACACTACACACATACACACACACACACTCGGCATACACACACACATACACACACTACACACACACACACTACACACACACACACTACACACACACACACTATACACACACACACACACACACACAAACACACACACACTCGGCATACGCACACACATACACACACTACACACACACACACTATACACACACACATACCACACACACACTACACACACTACACACACACACACTACACACACACACACACACACACACACACACACTACACAACGACTGTGCACACACAGACTACACACACACTATACACACACACACACAGACTACACACACACACACAGACTACACACACACACTACACATGCACACACACTACACACACACACACACTACACACACTCACACATACAAAACTGGAGTTTTGCATTGTCAGGTCTGTTGTCTCAATGTGAAAATGTCGACTGCCTGCTTGTTTCGTTTTTTCAGGACTTGTGGTGCAGTGTCTCTGAGCTGTTTGCTTACTTCCTCTGTTTTCTCTTGCTTTAGGTTCCTGCTGTGCAGTAACTACTGCGATGATGTGGACGGGGGTGTGCGGACAGAAAGAGTCCTGCCTCAACTGGACGTGCCAGTCCTCAAGTTCCTGTACCAGGTTTTTGACCCAGTCATCAAGGTCCTTAATGACCCGGAGACCATGGTGGAGGCCCTGCAGAACCCCACTCTGCGGAGAGCACTTGCAGCTGCAGAGCCAGAGCCAGCTCCAGCTGCAGAACAGGGGGCTAGAGCAGGGCCAGGGGCCAGGGGGGCCGTGCAGGCTGATGGGGCGAAGGCAGCGTGGCTAAATCTGTTGCAGCAGGTGGGACTGACCACTGGCAGCACGGGACTGGTGCTGATGGCGGTGGAGGCAGTACTGGTGGCAGCCATCTTCCTTTACATGATCCAGCCCGTGGTGGATGTTTCCTCCTTGCGGGCATCCTGCACTGCCTTCAGTGACCGTCACCTCTACAGTACAGACCCGCTGGAGCATGTGCCACGCCTGCAGGAGATCTGCAACAACCTGGACGCCACAGAGAGCACCCGCAAAATCCAGCAGGTGTTTTGTCTGATGCTTTTGCTCCTCCTGCGTGTCGTGGTTACCTTTCTCGGCAATGTCCTCCAGGTCAGACCCTGACTTCCTGGCTCCCAGTCACAAGGCTTATGCAGGAATAATTAAGGTTGTCCTTGTGGGAGATTTTTAACTTCTTCCAAGTACATTCTGTTTTGAATTCTGTTGTGAACATTTTGAATCCAATTTATGTCGTTGTTGATGACATTTTATTTTTTGTGTATGTATTTACACCGTTCCTAACAGTTTTACTATATTACTTATGTGCTTACTGTTTTACCACTTCTAAGTCACTTCAGGATTAGTGAGCTAGTTGAATCATTTGGTCTTTCATAGGTTTTTGTCTTTTTTAAAATAGACAAATACCACATCAAAATAATCTAACAACCAATGATGAGTCCATCTCTAATTTAGCAAGAACACTGCTTCACTAACTGAGAAAGCAAGCCAGCAAGTAGACAGCGAAAGCATAGAGATGAAAGGGAAAATAAAAACCACTGGGTGTTCAAGGAACAGCTATTATATTTCTGTACTTTGATGTAAACCATTCATCTGTTGGAAACTAATGACATCATGCACATTTTGAATAGCTTTCCACCACTGTTGCCGCCGACCCGGGGCTTTGTTGGTCAAAGAAGGAGAGAGGTCAAGGCTGCAGCCAGACATGAAGACCAATGAGAAACTCACAGGAAATTAAATGCACTTGCGTGCATGTGAAGTGGGGGAAGGGAAGGGACACCCAAAGCAGCAGGCTCCCAAAGCAATCGTGATGTGCCCATGCATTTGGTGAATGTGTCCCTGTCTGAAGTGCCCAGAAAAGTTTTCAAGCTGCTCTTTTGGGACATGCAGGAGTTCAGGGGTGAGGAGTCTGCAGTGATTTGCCATTCTGGCACAGCAGAGGGAGTCTGCAAGTGGCTGCAGTCGCCACACCTGGCTGGTTTGTAGATGTCTTTGTAGTGAGGGTTTTTAATGCTGTTGTTATGAGGATAACTGGTGTTGAATCGGAGTGTGTGTCTGTGTGTGTGTGTGTGTGTGACATGGAAAAGAAGGAAGGCCCAACTGCTGGTATATTTTGTTCATGCAATTTTTCATGCATTTCCTCCTGTCTCCCCATCAAAGTTTATTTTGGACCAATTTTCAGTGGGAAATGTTAGAATTGTTGCAGAATTAAATTTCCTAGTTTTAAAATTTATTTCTGTTTATGTATATGGCTTTGAATTTATAAGTTACCTTTTGGTGACATTTATCAACCTCCTGTAATTGACTATACATGTATACGTGAAATGTCCAGCTGTACTGTCTTGTACATGATTTTCTCTATCACTCGGCAGTTTTTGGAGTTCGTATAGTTTATATGTTATCCTTTATGTACAGATTGAAGCTAGCCTATCACGTCATATACCAAAGGAAAAGTCCAGACCCAGACTTGAGCTGTATAAGCATGCCAAGTAGCGGGACTAGAATGTTCTTGTCAGAAGGTGGGTTGCTTTTCAGTGCTTCCCTGCCATGTGTCAGAAATGTTGGCAGTAAAATGTGGATAGCATTTTAAGAATAAAGAAATGAAAATTGAAGAATGTCTGATTTTGTCTCATACTCAAATGCATCACATGGCAATGTGCTCTGGGTGTGGTCAGAATGACAGGAACTGCGGCCAAGGCAATTCCAGTGCTGAGCTTCCAAAGAGTACTACTGCAACTTCTACCACTACTACTGCTGCTACTATTACTACTGCTGCTTATACTACTTCTACCACTACTACTTCTACTACTGCAACTTCTACTACTACTACTCAGTTCAGTTCAGTCTCTTAACCCTGAGATGGGTTGTTGAGGCACCACTGATGACTTTCGGACAATCTTCCTCCATCAATCTCTATCTTCTGTGGCTCGCTGTGAGTCAGCAAAGGTCAAGCCTGACCACTCTTTGATGTTGTCTTCCCACCTCTTTCTCTGCCTGCCTCTCCTTCTCCCACCTGGTACGATACCTTGCAGGATGGTCTTGGCCAGCCCACTGCCTCTTGACACGTGACCCTTCAGCTTTCTACTTTTAGCTACTACTACTACTTCTGCTTATTCTACTACAGTAGTCGCCGCTTATTAAAAACACATTGGGACCGAACAATAGTGTTTTTAATAAGCGGCGTTTTTATTAACCGTTGCGTGTTGAACATGTCCATCAGTAACGATGTAAATCCGGACCGGACAAACTGTTTTTAAAAAACGGCTGTTTTTATTAACCGCGTGTTTAATAAGTGGCGACTACTGTACTTCCACTACAAGTTCTACCACTGCTACTTCTGCTACTACAATTTCTACTACTACTATTATTACTTGTACTTCTAGTGCTATTATTTCTACTACTACTTCTTCTACCACTACTATTCTATTACTAGTACTACAATTTCTACTACTGCTATTGCTACTGCTGCTGCTACAACAAATATTACTAATACTGTTACTACTTCTACTACTACAACTACTAATACTAATACTACTTCTACCACCGCCACCACCACCACTACTACTATTACTTTTACTGCTACTTCTACTGCTACTTCTGCTGCTATTACTACTACTGCTTATACTACTACCACTACTTCTACCGCTACAGTTTCTACTACTATTATTACTTCTACTACTAGTGCTACTATTTCTATTACTACTTCTACTACTACTACTATTACTTTTACTACTAGTACTACAACCTTCTGCTGCTACTACTACAAATACTGCTACTACTACTACTACTGCAACTTCTACTACTACTACTAATACTACCACTACTACTTCTACTACTGCTACTACTACGTCTAATACTACTGCAACTGTTGCTAATACTTCTACTACTACTATTACTACTACCACTACTACTTCTACTACCACAATTACTTCTACTACTGCTGTTACTCCTACTACTACTACCACTCCTGAATGCTGATACCAGTATCTCAGAATGTCCGAAGGGCCCAATTAGACTCACTTTGTGTTGGAGAGTCCCATTTCCACTGCAACTACCACTATTTCTAAGTAACCCTTTGTAGCGTACAAAGAAAGGTTGGACCTGGGTTCCAAATAGAAAAGACCGGAAGAAATGTCTAACGGTGTTCACTCGAAGTCAACCTCCATCACAAGCTTCCTGTGTACAACCTGATCAAGTGATCCCAATGGAGAGAGGAGTCAATTCAGTTGAAAATGTTACCTGGTGAAGTTTGCTACATCGGTGTTTATTGATTCCAGAGCAGGGTGTGGAGCATGGGCAGATAATTTTCTCCAGCATTCAACTGCATCCTCATTCTGCTCTGCCTACCGTCATCAAGGGAGACAACCTCGCCACCATTCAGTAACCTTAGAATTACCTCCCTTGAATGAAATGCCGCTGCATGCTCTGTTCACAGCGTCACGCTCCAAGAAACGCAATGTTGCTCGAAGTGTGACGCTGCGCTTTGGGACTCGGGCTGACAGTTTTATAACAGATCAGCCATTGCACATCTTAAAACCTCGAAGCATGCTCGCCTTTCTCCGTCTGTCAAAAGACAGGGATTCAACATGGGAGTAGAGACCGAGGGGCTTACCTGGTAGTCCTGGGGCGGGTTTCAAAATAGGTAGTCGATCTTGGTCGCAAGATCTTGCTTCGCAGTAAGAGCTAGCTAAAAAAGAAACTACCCAACGTGACGAACTAATGCGCATGCGTAGACGTCACGACAAGAGGTGAACTAGCCACATTTCAATGGCCGACGTGTTGCCGGTTCATTCAGAAAACGCTCTATTTCGAGATACTAGCAACCCATCCAAAGAAAATATGCACAGCATTAATTTATCAAAGGTGTATGTTGAATGCATTAACAGATTGTGAAACCTCCTACAGTTTACACATCGAATGCAGGTCAACGCATCCACGCCGAACTTTTGTCTCGAATCTTAAAAGCTAGGCACCTCTCAAACTGCCTCGCTCAATCTACGCTCGTCTTCGATTGGCTCGATAGCAAGCAAAGAATGAAACTGCCCATTCGGCGAGATCTACGTAGATCTACCGAGATCTTCGCATTTTGAAACCCGTCCCTGAGGCCAAGCAGCTCTATTGTTCAAAAGCTTCGAAATGGATGGTTCTGCGCATGCGCGTGAGCCTATAGTCCGTTTAAACATTGCTCTGTCAGTGGAGACGCTACTGACTTCGCACGCCCGGGGAGTTATGCCAAAGATCCGGCCGCGTTAAAGCATGCAAAAATATTAATTAAATTAAAAACTAATCGAAAATAGTCATATTAGACTGTTTTAACGTATACTTTCTGCACAAAACCCACAGAAGATAAGTAGACAAACCTCACCGTATGTACGGCTAGCAGACGAATAATCTTTGTCTCCACTGACAGAGCAATGTTGAAACGGACTATAGGCTCACATTTCGATGAACCAAATATTTCGATTTCACAACGTCTGCTACAAAAAACAAAGCCAAAACGCCCCCATTATTGCAGCAAATCATTTTATTACACATTACACCGTAAATGTATTCACAAACATGATCGGAACGCATCAGAAACGCGTCGACAATCAAGCACTTTTACATGTCTCTAAGCGTTGTGATTACTTCCCCATAGTTCTAGCCGCTTGGGGCGCTGCGTTTCCGAGCGTCTTGTAACTTTATATAGCAAAAGCTCGGCATGAGCTATCTTTGTGTAACCATGGATCCTGTATAGCCGTGGGGGGATCGAGGCTTGATGGTAGAAGGGCGCAGGTATGGGACGAGTAGTAGCTGCTTTCCACAACTTTATTTACCATTGGGTACAGGAGGTCCTGGCTGGTCCGAGGCCTGATGATAATGGCCTAGACCAAACCAAGACCGTGGTGGCAGTATTCTCTCTAGACCGTGGTGGCAGTGGTCTCTCTAGACCGTGGTGGCAGTGGTCTCTCTAGACCGTGGTGGTAGTGGTCTCTCTAGACCGTTGTGGTAGGGGTCTCTCTCGTCTTTTGTGCCGTTCCCCCTTAAGAAAGGAATGCACGGACCTCATAGGAGCCTGAGTGTAGACTATTTCCCAGTTCCTAACCCTGGTTCCTGGGTTCGTGCTTCAATTTGGCAGAAAGAAGAGATTATTTAAATTAACTCGTTTTGAAATTACTTCTTACAAATGTTGCCTCATTCAGCAAAACACAGTCTATTGAATGAATCATAGGCCGTTGCAAGTGGTTGTCTTACTTGAGGAAAAACATCAGATTTATACTTATAGTCAACATGTTACAATTCAGATGCCAGAGTGGGGAGCGGTTCACTAGTCGAGGGTCACGCTAATGTAAAGAGTGACTGACAGGGCAGCTGCACTAACAATCAGACCACAGCAGAGGAGGGGTCCCAGAGCGGTCAGCTAGTCACCTTGCATTGCACAAAGGATGTGTGTGTGTGTGTGTGTGCGCGCGCGCGCGCGCGCGCGTGTGTGTGTGTGTGTGTTGGAGAGAGGTCTGACACACACAGAGGTCTGACACAGGATAGGGGGTGGGAAGAGACAGAAGCAGGGATAAATGAATAGAGGATGAACACAGTAGATGTACAATACACTTGGTGATAGGTACATCCTATCACACATCCATGTCTGTGGAGTTTTCGGCGCCTGCTCCAGTAGCTCGGATATGAGCGACCCAAAGCAACGTGTGCCACCAGGGAGTGTCAGTGTGGGGGGCTGACTTACGACCCACTTCGAAATTGGCTCTTGTAATTGCTGTTAATAGTTCTTGCAGTGGGTCCCCAGCTACGCTATTAAGATGAATGCAAGTCTCAACACGAGCGTAATCTTGCGGCATTGTGAATGGGCGTGGATACCTCAGAGTACAGCTACAGGTTGACGAGAGTTGTAGGGAAGGGGAGACAAGGACGAGAGTTGCAGAGAAGGGGAGACAAGGACGAGAGTTGCAGGGCAGGGGAGACAAGGACGAGAGTTGCAGGGAAGGGGAGACAAGGACGAGAGTTGTAGGGAAGGGGAGACGTACAATGACGAGAGTTGTAGGGAACGGGAGACAAGGGCGAGAGTTGCAGGGAAGGGGAGACAAGGACGAGAGTTGCAGGGAAGGGGAGACAAGGACGAGAGTTGTAGGGAACGGGAGACAAGGACGAGAGTTGTAGGGAACGGGAGACAAGGGCGAGAGTTGCAGGGAAGGGGAGACAAGGACGAGAGTTGCAGGGAAGGGGAGACAAGGACGAGAGTTGTAGGGAACGGGAGACAAGGACGAGAGTTGTAGGGAACGGGAGACAAGGACGAGAGTTGTAGGGAAGGGGAGACAAGGACGAGAGTTGCAGGGAAGGGGAGACAAGGACGAGAGTTGTAGGGAAGGGGAGACAAGGACGAGAGTTGCAGGGACGGGGAGACAAGGACGAGAGTTGTAGGGAAGGAGAGACAAGGACGAGAGTTGTAGGGAAGGAGAGACAAGGACGAGAGTTGTAGGGAAGGGGAGACAAGGACGAGAGTTGCAGGGAAGGGGAGGCAAGCATTTTGCATTAGTTGTTCAGTGAAGTTGCAGTACAACTCTACACTCCAACAAAACGAAATCAAACAAACAAATCAATAAATTTATAAATAAACCAATGAACAAATGAATGAATGAATGAATGAATGAATGAATGAATGAACAAATAAATGAATAAGAGGCTCTGTACCCGAGTGATTAGAGTGCTTGACCTGCAGTCGCTTGTGGCGAGTGGGTGCGGCGTTCTCTGTCAGACTTGATACAGAAACAATTGATGAGGGAGCATCTAATTGCAAAGCAGCCACTGTGCGCTATTCTTGCACCATTGGCGGTGTCCCATCACTTTGTTTGGCTGAATATCAAGTTGTGAACTTTTGTAATATGCTTCCATGTATTACAAATACTGTCCAGAGCATTTTCAGACTTATTGAACCGTTAGGTCATCGGCATCTTCTACATCGACTACAGGCAGCTTGCAATGGGCATCTTGGAGTCACGGCAACCCTGCCAGCTGTCTTGCTGCCTACTCGTTCTTCGACTTGGGTAAGGCTGACTGGAAGACGCTGCTGGCAGCCATCAGGTTCTCAATGCTCTGGCCCAGCACCTGGTCCTCCGAGTTCTCCTTCACAGAGTGCACTCTTGATTAAAGATTGTTCAGAAGATCCAACATTTGGGAGATAAGTTTCTGCTTCTCCTCATTGTATTTGGTTGATGTCAGGGTCCGGACTGTGAGAGTTGCTGGCGTAAGATTCATTTCGGGAGTACTCCTGTTCCACACTGTGGCGAGGGGTCTGATGTTTTCCAACGCTATCACTCGAGAGTGGCACTATTGCACGTGTCCTCCCGAGATAACAACCACGTTGGCCCAAAGTAAACGTTGGCAGAAAAGCGTTGGCACCACGTTGGTCCACTGCAAGCAATACAACCTTTGTGGCACAGGTTGGCAGTGCATATGCGCCAATGCATGTGTTGTGAAGGTTCCAGAACGAACCCGAACATTGTAGCGCAATCAGATTGTTTACATCTATCCTCTCCAGATCGTTGCCCAGTCACGTGGTCGAGTCGGGCTAAATTTGACTTGTTGTGTCACGTGACGTCAGTCGATTTCCAGCTCGAGCGTGAGAGACTAATCAACTAGCTTTGAGAAAGCTCTGAAACCTGTGTTTAGGTATATAAAGCGCAACAAAGGGAAAGACACTCAGACACGAGCAGCAGATGCGACAGAGTTAAGGTGAGAGCTCAATAAATGAGTCCTCCTTTGTAAGGATGAGTCCTCTGCGACACTGCGCGTACAGTGAAGCTGCTATGATGGTATTGTTTACTGTCACCGCCATATATCGACCAGTGCGTGAATAAAGTTTATCGAAAACGACCACCAAGGTTTGTACCTTCGACTTCCTGGCGCAATCTAGGAGAACCCCCGTACAACAGGATATTGCAAGAGAAGAGTGCAACACATGCAATACCACTGTTGGCATCACGATGTTGAGCTAATGCTGGTTCATAGTATGCAATACAACCATTGGTGGTAAAGGCTGGCATTGTGTATGCACAACCTAATGTAAAACCATAGTTGACATCATGTTGCTGAACCAGCGTTGGCTCATGGTATGTAATACAACTGTTGGTAGCAAAAGTTGGCATTGTGCATGCACCAATGCATGCAAAATTACTGCTGCCACCACGCTGGTGAACAAACGTTGGCTCATCGCAGGCAATATAATTGGTTGCAAAGACTTTCGATAACGGGCCACACTGGTGGACTCATTAGAGAGGGGTGCGGGAAAGGTAGTGAAGCTGGCGGGCCATGCAAACTAATGGGCCACATCATATGACTGATGTAAATGATTAAAAATGTAAATGTAAATCTCAACAAAAATACTCATCTATTTATTCACTTACACCAATTCAGGGCCGGATCAAAGTTTTTTGAGGGGGGGTGCTTAAAATTGTTTTAGGGTCTTCTCATCGAAGTGGCGAAGCCACGAGTGCGTGCCTGCTTCGCAGGCACGCCCCTCTAGGGGGGTCCGGGGGCATGCCCCCCCGGAAAATTTTGAGAAAAATGGTGCAAATCTGTGCAATCTGGCAGTGCGGTCATTTCCAAGAGTTTTTGTTTGGTCACAGATTCTTCCTGTCTCTGCCCGGGTTTGATTTGTCTGTGCGAGTAGCAAAAGGAAGGCATCTTAATTATAGCAGCACCCCCCCCCCCCCCCTCCCTCCCCAGCTACCTTGGCTGCCAAGTAGAGTGTGCTTATACCAAGTGGAGAGTAGTACAGCATCTGGGCCCAGCATTTTTTTCCCCCCCCCCCCCCCCCCCCCCCCCCCTCCTTCCCAAGCTTTTTACTAACTATACTGTCTCTGCTACCAAGCAAAGTGTGCCGATATCCGATGAGGTGGGAAGTAGATCAACATATTTGAGCAACCACCCCCCCCCCCCCTCCC
>JAWQFJ010034150.1:0-5000 GCA_034096865.1 Theodoxus fluviatilis | reverse complement strand
CGTGAGCTTCCTAAGCTTGTTGGAGCAGACGACAACGTCAAATTAAGGATGAGATTTTGGCTTTTGCAACGAGAAACATGCCGCGGTAAAACTATCAAATCCATCACAACCAATATCGTATGTTGCCGGCATTTTACACAGCTCAGCGTCAGGTGAAAATACAATCACGACATTTCAATACAACTTATTTCTCCTTTGTAGAACACCTTTATCAAACGTCCCGCTATGCTCCGCTGAGTTTCCAAACCCGAACTTTTGCAATCGCTGTTGAATCCATCCCAGAGCAGCTTTGTCCCCCATAGGATCCTTTCACCCAGCCCCTGTGTCTGTCACCGGAGACGAGCCATCCTTTGGGGACAAAACCAGAGATACGCCCTGGAAGGTGTCCTGCTGGGACAGGCATCCGCAGGCTGCTTCCTCAATATGGCCACCCTCCTTCCCGCTGTGTCCCTTTTCTCCTGTCTTTCCATCTGAAGGATAAGTGTGCACTCGCAGCTTTGCCTCATTCTCTGTCATGATCCCGTAGCTCTTCGTGGTGATGCGTTGGAAGCGAGGGAGTGGAAGGTGAGGGATATGATTGCAGACGTCGTTCGCTATCAAAGCTCTTCATTTCCTCCGCCCACGGAGCCATCAGCCCGTGTCTGGGCAGAGTTGTAGCAGTCGCTATGAAACAGGCGGCTGTAGAATGAAAGGGCATGAAGTTTCTGTGCCCTTTATTTACGAGGCTCTATGACAGGATGTCAGAACTAACTGAAGTCCCGCTGCTGTGTTTCCTGTGATATTTTCCGTGTGCATGACCGTAAATTGCCTCCTATGGCCAAGTTAATGATGACCCATGCCTTCCTCGAAATTAACCTAGTGATTTGGTTAGTGTTTTCGCCAGATAATATTGTCGTCTGCAGAAGTTGAGATATGTATTTCCTTGTCTCCTCGACTTATGACTGCTGTTTTATCGAGGTCGAGTTGATTTGTCCTCATAGAAAATTATATTTATTCGATTTGTGTGAAATACTCATAATGATCACCGCATATACGAGAACATCGCAACAGGTACATATTGATGCGTTATATAATCAGAATACTTTTTTCATTCCTTGTGTGGTTCTTTGGTTTGGAAATCACAGGAACGCTGAAGAAAGTAATCCACTGTTCAAAGGAACATGGTTTGTTGGTGGAATTAACGACCAGATGGAGACATTGTTGTGAAGCTTTCAAGCTTGCTAAATGGAGAGACCGTGCGAGAACATGTTCCACAATGCCACACCCAACACGAATTCCCTCTCTATTCCAATCCAGGTAGACAGACTTGTAACTTAGCCAGGTCCCTGGAGAAGACGTACCAGAGGAAGACAGCAGGCGGACAGTTCATCAAGAAGTAATGATGGGGTAGCGCCTGCCGACTCCTGTCTAGCATGTCATATCCTGAACTCTGCGCTCTTTCCGTGCTTCCGATGTCATTCCATCCCTACACACCTCCTCCCCTTATCTCCACCCGGGCGCACACCCAATATATAACAGACTTCAGCCACGCTGAAACCAAACGGCGAGAGAATGACAGGGTGGTAGGCCGGCGATTCGCTTCGTGCCTGCTCATATTCCGTCGCTGGAAATAGCTCTGTCTATGTTTCCCATGATATTTCCATCCATCAGCAGCTGATTACAGACCGACGGTGGATCCAATAGGCGGCTTTGTGACCAGGGTCGGGCAGAGTTTCAGGTGAACTGCTCCCAGCAGGGTCATTTGTCAGGGCTGGAGAGCAGAGCTCGGCGTCTGCTTTTGTCTCCACCCTGACTTCCTTCAAAGGGCCACGTCCGCCCGACAGCTCTGCTGGAAGGAGACGTAGAGAGTCGCACCGTGGCCCTCGTCAAAAACGGGAGGAGAGACACTGTCGTGGCCTCGAGAAACCCTTGTGGTTAAATTCTAGACCCCAGCACAAAATGCGGTGATACGAGGGCAGGTGTTTGTGATCGGGTGGAAGTGTATGACACAAGTAACTCGAGCTATGGGTACAGAACTGTGTGTAAAACTGAGGCAGGTGTACTTCTCAAGACAGTACGTGTTTTCTCGAGTGCACGATTTCTTAAAATTATGCTTATCTGTTTGCCTATATGCATTTCTCTCTCTCTCTCTCTCTCTTTCTCTCTCTCTCTCTCACACACACATACACACACACACTCTATATCTCTCCCTCCTTTCCTCCTCTCTCTCTCTCTCTCTCTCTCTCTCTCTCTCTCTCTCTCTCTCTCTCTCTCTCTCTCGTTCTCTCTCTCTGCCCTGCAATATTATCAATCCACGTCTGATCAGAGGGCATCGCACCAGCCTCAATAGGAAGCTCTGTGCTTTATGTAGACTTGGGGTCCGGGATGTCAGGGTCAGAGGTCATGCTCGAGGAGTGACGGTTCAAGTCTCTCAATATGACGGTCCTCTGACCTTTTCTATCAAGGCAGACCATGACAGGCTGAGGAATGGCCAAGACGCCCTGGCACAGCCGCTCCTTCAAATCACGTGGCTCAAGACGTCCAATCAAGCAGCCGTTTGTTCTATCGTCACAGAGACCCTCATAGTAACTCTTGGAAACCAAATGATGACTGAGTAACACTTGTGTCCATTTTGTTTCCAATTGAGAATGAAATATATGCACTAATCACTTGATGTGGATATTCGCCCGTCTAAGCGCTGAAATCTGCGGCAAGATTAATGTCCCTAATCTGAAGTCCATCAATGCCTGGAGCGTGTACCACTACCCTGCAAGGTGCACCATCAGTGTAAAGTCTCTGATATGTTCCTATCGTTACAGGACCAACGCGTCGCAGGTGTTGGCTGGCAGGTACAAATGTTTAGGCCAACGCAGGCCGCCTCCCTGCCTCAGCAGCTCAGTCCCCACGCACGTCCTCATGCGAGCAGGACGGTTGACGGGACGTCAAGTTTTTCAATAAGACATTTTCAGGAGTTCCCCCATTGTGTGACAGCAGGCCGCGAGCAGGCATGGAGTGGAGATCTGGATTTGATTGGCGGTCATTTGTTCACCACTCTATTTTTAGCATCTTCATCATCGCCGGCTGGCCGTGCTCAGACAGGAGCAGTTGGAGGGAGCTCAGAGTTCACCTGGCCTTCTGGGCCCGTCTTCGCGCTCCGTTTACTGGCACGCCCAAGAAAGCCTGCAGAGGATTTTACCCGATGACAGCTTGTCCCTGGATGGGAATTTGATGAAGGCCTCTTTATTAGGGCGAGGAGAGGCGTGAGGAGTGTGTGTGTGTGATTGGTATGGTATGAGGTCTTCTAGAGAGGCGCCGCTCCGATTGTAGCGTATGTCAAAACTGAAGAGATTAGGAAGGCCTGTCTAGAGGTCTGTTTGGGCACAACAGACGTCTACAAAAATCCTCTCAGCGTTCCTTTTCAGTGAGGGACGAAAGAGGGTCGTCCACTTCTTTCACCTCCTCGCTCTGTTCCTGTGTTGGTTCCTCCCCCAGACGAGGTTTTGTTGATTGCGACGTTGATTTTCGCTTGGAGTTCAAAGATAGCATCTGTCACCTTCTTCCGCTGAATGCTGGCGAGCTCCTCTCTTGAAGGAGATGTGTCCTACGTAGGTACTGTTTTGCCGTGTGAAGTGGCTGCGTAGCAAAGTCAAGTCTGACAAGAAGAATTGAATGACGGGTCTTTGAAAGAAAGGTGCACAGTGATCATGGATCATTTCTAGACGCAGGACGTTACCGGGATCTCACGTTTTTGCCATTTCTGTGACACTTTGAAGCTTTCTTTTGTGCAGCAGCCTTTCATTACCATGAAATTTCCTATGATTTGATCTATATGAAAATTATATTATGTTCTCCAAATGTCATATATCACCTCTAATTTTCTTGTTTACAGGAATGAAATGTCGATGAATACATGTCATTAGATCTATTTATGTCCCCAATCTTCTGGTTGAAGAACAAATGTCCCTGTTTTTCACTTCACGATACGAGTCATTTCTGTCACATGAGGATCATTTCATAGTGATGGACCCAACAAAAAGCTAATATTAGATAATATTGTGGCCAAGCATGACCTCTCCAGCCCCGACCTCATCGAGGATAGAGGAACCAAAGGACAGAGATGTCTACCGACGACACCTCCTCTGTTGAAGTCCATTGGTTGTCCATCTCCTTTGGGAAGGAATCTGACCGCTTGCTTTAGATCACGCTTGCCACCTCCACAGAGGAAACAGCGTCCTGATAGGAGGGCGGGATGGAAGTCAAGACGACGGGAAGATAGCATCTGCAGAGCTCTTCTCTCAAACGCCGTGGTCCGTTATGGCGCTGCCCTCCTGGCTGGATAATGTTCACCTTTTTGAATCCCACCGTTGGGCTGGCTCTCAGCTGCTCCGGAACCCCGTCATTTCCCTCCCTTGCTATCATTGTCCATCTGAGCAAGCGCTCACGTAACATGTTATTTCTGCGTGGATTGACATCTGTCCAGTGTCGAGTCGACCGCTCTCATTGTGGCCAATGTGAAATCACATGGTCTTCTTCCTGTTTAAACCACAACTGTAACCAATTGTTTCCCGCAGGTCGCAGGATCGTAATGTTTAAAGGACGGGTTCATCCTGGCACTTACGTCCTGGAAACAGTGACCCTGCTTCACGCTCGTCTTCCCACAACTTCCGGTGCCAAGGAAAATTGGTTCTAGGAGCGTTCTAGTGTTGTCTTGTTTTTTTCCTCCAGAAACCCGCCATTTTCGTTCCTCTTAGGTAGCGTTGGCTGCCGTCCCTAGTTATTATTTCATGGACAGAGAAAAAGAAACTTGCGAACTTTAGAAAAGGTGATGTGGAACAGACACTAAAATGCTTCAAACACTTGTTAAGTCTTGCAATACGATATCGCCTGTGTCTCGACAAAAATGGCGGTACATATACATCGTCTCTTGGAGATTGCAAATGCGATTCAACGTGGTATGCGTCCGTGCATGCGGAAACGAAAACAGCCGGAAAACAAGGAAAAGAAAATATTGTGAGGCTGCA
>JAWQFJ010034148.1:0-19654 GCA_034096865.1 Theodoxus fluviatilis | reverse complement strand
GAGCAGGAAAGGAGGAGCAGGACAAGGAGGAGCATAATAAGGAGGAGCAGGAAAGAAGGAGCAGGAAAGGAGGAGCAGGAAAGGAGGAGCAGGAAAGGAGGAGCATAATAAGGAGGAGCAGAAAAGGAGGAGCAGGAAAGGAGGAGCAGGAAAGGAAGAGCAGGAAAGGAGGAGCAGGAAAGGAGGAGCAGGAAAGGAAGAGCAGGAAAGGAGGAGCAGGAAAGGAGGAGCAGGAAAGGAGGAGCAGGAAAGGAGGAGCAGGAAAGGAAGAGCAGGAAAGGAGGAGCAGGAGAAGAAGGAGCAGGAAACTAGGAGCAGGAAAGGAAGAGCAGGAAAGGAAGAGCAGGAAAGCAGGAGCAGGAAAGGAGGAGCAGGAAAGGAGGAGCAGGAAAGGAGGAGCAGCAGAAGGAGGAGCAGGAAAGGAAGAGCAGGAAAGGAGGAGCAGGAGAAGAAGGAGCAGGAAACTAGGAGCAGGAAAGGAGGAGCAGGAAAGGAAGAGCAGGAAAGGAGGAGCAGGAAAGGAGGAGCAGGAAAGGAGGAGCAGGAAAGGAGGAGCAGGAAAGGAAGAGCAGGAAAGCAGGAGCAGGAAAGGAGGAGCAGGAAAGGAGGAGCAGGAAACTAGGAGCAGGAAAGGAAGAGCAGGAAAGGAGGAGCAGGAAAGGAAGAGCAGGAAAGGAGGAGCAGGAAAGGAGGAGCAGGAAAGGAAGAGCAGGAAAGGAGGAGCAGGAAAGGAGGAGCAGGAAAGGAGGAGCAGGAAAGGAGGAGCAGGAAACTAGGAGCAGGAAAGGAGGAGCAGGAAACTAGGAGCAGGAAAGGAGGAGCAGGAAAGGAGGAGCAGGAAAGGAGGAGCAGGAAACTAGGAGCAGGAAAGGAAGAGCAGGAAAGGAGGAGCAGGAAAGGAAGAGCAGGAAAGGAGGAGCAGGAAAGGAGGAGCAGCAGAAGGAGGAGCAGGAAAGGAAGAGCAGGAAAGGAGGAGCAGGAAAGGAGGAGCAGGAAACTAGGAGCAGGAAAGGAGGAGCAGGAAACTAGGAGCAGGAAAGGAGAAGCAGGAAACTAGGAGCAGAAAAGGAGGAGCAGGAAAGGAAGAGCAGGAAAGCAGGAGCAGGAAAGGAAGAGCAGGAAAGGAAGAGCAGGAAAGCAGGAGCAGGAAAGGAGGAGCAGGAAACTAGGAGCAGGAAAGGAAGAGCAGGAAAGGAAGAGCAGGAAAGCAGGAGCAGGAAAGGAGGAGCAGGAAAGGAGGAGCAGGAAAGGAAGAGCAGGAAAGGAGGAGCAGGAAAGGAGGAGCAGGAAAGGAAGAGCAGGAAAGGAGGAGCAGGAAAGGAAGAGCAGGAAAGGAGGAGCAGGAAAGGAGGAGCAGGAAAGGAAGAGCAGGAAAGGAGGAGCAGGAAAGGAGGAGCAGGAAACTAGGAGCAGGAAAGGAGGAGCAGGAAACTAGGAGCAGAAAAGGAGGAGCAGGAAAGGAGGAGCAGGAAACTAGGAGCAGGAAAGGAGGAGCAGGAAAGGAGGAGCAGGAAAGGAGGAGCAGGAAAGGAAGAGCAGGAAAGGAGGAGCAGGAAAGGAGGAGCAGGAAAGGAGGAGCAGGAAAGGAGGAGCAGGAAAGGAAGAGCAGGAAAGGAGGAGCAGGAAAGGAGGAGCAGGAAAGGAGGAGCAGGAAAGGAAGAGCAGGAAAGGAGGAGCAGGAAAGGAGGAGCAGGAAAGGAGGAGCAGGAAAGGAGGAGCAGGAAAGGAAGAGCAGGAAAGGAGGAGCAGGAAAGAAGGAGCAGGGAAGGAGGAGCAGGAAAGGAAGAGCAGGAAAGGAGGAGCAGGAAAGGAGGAGCAGGAAAGGAGGAGCAGGAAAGGAGGAGCAGGAAACTAGGAGCAGGAAAGGAAGAGCAGGAAAGGAGGAGCAGGAAAGGAAGAGCAGGAAAGGAGGAGCAGGAAAGGAGGAGCAGGAAAGGAGGAGCAGGAAAGGAAGAGCAGGAAAGGAGGAGCAGGAAAGGAGGAGCAGGAAACTAGGAGCAGGAAAGGAGGAGCAGGAAACTAGGAGCAGGAAAGGAGAAGCAGGAAACTAGGAGCAGAAAAGGAGGAGCAGGAAAGGAGGAGCAGGAAAGGAGGAGCAGGAAAGGAAGAGCAGGAAAGGAGGAGCAGGAAAGGAGGAGCAGGAAAGGAAGAGCAGGAAAGGAGGAGCAGGAAAGGAAGAGCAGGAAAGGAGGAGCAGGAAAGGAGGAGCAGGAAAGGAAGAGCAGGAAAGGAGGAGCAGGAAAGGAGGAGCAGGAAACTAGGAGCAGGAAAGGAGGAGCAGGAAACTAGGAGCAGAAAAGGAGGAGCAGGAAAGGAGGAGCAGGAAACTAGGAGCAGGAAAGGAGGAGCAGGAAAGGAGGAGCAGGAAAGGAGGAGCAGGAAAGGAAGAGCAGGAAAGGAGGAGCAGGAAAGGAGGAGCAGGAAAGGAGGAGCAGGAAAGGAGGAGCAGGAAAGGAAGAGCAGGAAAGGAGGAGCAGGAAAGGAGGAGCAGGAAAGGAGGAGCAGGAAAGGAAGAGCAGGAAAGGAGGAGCAGGAAAGGAGGAGCAGGAAAGGAGGAGCAGGAAAGGAGGAGCAGGAAAGGAGGAGCAGGAAAGGAAGAGCAGGAAAGGAGGAGCAGGAAAGGAGGAGCAGGAAACTAGGAGCAGGAAAGGAAGAGCAGGAAAGGAGGAGCAGGAAAGGAGGAGCAGGAAAGGAGGAGCAGGAGAAGAAGGAGCAGGAAACTAGGAGCAGGAAAGGAGGAGCAGGAAAGGAAGAGCAGGAAAGGAAGAGCAGGAAAGGAGGAGCAGGAAAAGGAGGAGCAGGAAAGGAAGAGCAGGAAAGGAGGAGCAGGAAATAAGGAGCAGGAAAGGAGGAGCAGGAAAGGAAGAGCAGGAAAGGAGGAGCAGGAAAGGAGGAGCAGGAAACTAGGAGCAGGAAAGGAGGAGCAGGAAAGGAGGAGCAGGAAAGGAGGAGCAGGAAAGGAGGAGCAGGAGAAGGAGGAGCAGGAAACTAGGAGCAGGAAAGGAGGAGCAGGAAAGGAAGAGCAGGAAAGGAAGAGCAGGAAAGGAGGAGCAGGAAAGGAGGAGCAGGAAAGGAAGAGCAGGAAAGGAGGAGCAGGAAAGGAGGAGCAGGAAAGGAGGAGCAGGAAAGGAGGAGCAGGAAAGGAGGAGCAGGAAAGGAGGAGCAGGAAAGGAGGAGCAGGAAAGGAGGAGCAGGAAAGGAAGAGCAGGAAAGGAGGAGCAGGAAAGGAGGAGCAGGAAAGGAGGAGCAGGAAAGGAGGAGCAGGAAACTAGGAGCAGGAAAGGAGGAGCAGGAAAGGAAGAGCAGGAAAGGAAGAGCAGGAAAGGAGGAGCAGGAGAAGAAGGAGCAGGAAACTAGGAGCAGGAAAGGAAGAGCAGGAAAGGAAGAGCAGGAAAGGAGGAGCAGGAGAAGAAGGAGCAGGAAACTAGGAGCAGGAAAGGAGGAGCAGGAAAGGAAGAGCAGGAAAGGAGGAGCAGGAAACTAGGAGCAGGAAAGGAGGAGCAGGAAAGGAGGAGCATGAAAGGAGGAGCAGGAAACTAGGAGCAGGAAAGGAGGAGCAGGAAAGGAGGAGCAGGAAAGGAGGAGCAGGAAAGGAGGAGCAGGAAACTAGGAGCAGGAAAGGAGGAGCAGGAAACTAGGAGCAGGAAAGGAGGAGCAGGAAAGGAGGAGCAGGAAAGGAGGAGCAGGAAAGGAGGAGCAGGAAAGGAGGAGCAGGAAAGGAGGAGCATGAGAAGGAGGAGCAGGAAAGGAGGAGCAGGAAAGGAGGAGCAGGAAAGGAGGAGCAGGAAAGGAGGAGCAGGAAAGGAGGAGCAGGAAACTAGGAGCAGGAAAGGAGGAGCAGGAAAGGAGGAGCAGGAAAGGAGGAGCAGGAAAGGAGGAGCAGGAAAGGAGGAGCAGGAAAGGAGGAGCAGGAGAAGGAGGAGCAGGAAAGGATGAGCAGGAAAGGAGGAGCAGGAAAGAAGGAGCAGGAAAGGAGGAGCAGGAAAGGAGGAGCAGGAAAGGAGGAGCAGGAAAGGAGGAGCAGGAAAGGAGGAGCAGGAAAGGAGCAGCAGGAGAAGGAGGAGCAAGGAATGGAGGAGCATAAGAAGGAGGAGCAGGAAAGGAGGAGCAGGAAAGGAGAAGCAGGAAAGGAGGAGCATAAGAAGGAGGAGCAGGAAAGGAGGAGCAGGAAAGGAGGAGCAGGAAAGGAGGAGCAGGAAAGGAGGAGCAGGAAAGGAGGAGCAGGAAAGGAGGAGCATAAGAAGGAGGAGCAGGAGAAGGAGGAGCAGGAAAGGAGGAGCATAAGAAGGAGGAGCAGGAAAGGAGGAGCAGGAAAGGAGGAGCAGGAAAGGAGGAGCAGGAAAGGAGAAGCAGGAAAGGAAGAGCAGGAAAGGAGGAGCAGGAAAGAAGGAGCATAAGAAGGAGGAGCAGGAAAGGAGGAGCAGGAAAGGAGGAGCAGGAAAGGAGGAGCATAAGAAGGAGGAGCAGGAAAGGAGGAGCAGGAAAGGAGGAGCAGGAAAGAAGGAGCATGAAAGGAGGAGCATGAAAGGAGGAGCAGGAAAGGAGGAGAAGGAAAGGAGGAGCATAAGAAGGAGGAGCAGGAAAGGAGGAGCAGGAAAGGAGGAGCATAAGAAGGAGGAGCAGGAAAGGAGGAGCAGGAAAGGAGGAGCAGGAAAGGAGGAGCAGGAAAGGAGGAGCAGGAGAAGGAGGAGCAGGAAAGGAGGAGCATAAGAAGGAGGAGCAGGAAAGGAGGAGCAGGAAAGGAGGAGCAGGAAAGGAGGAGCAGGAAAGGAGGAGCAGGAAAGGAGGAGCAGGAAAGGAGAAGCAGGAAAGGAGGAGAAGGAAAGGAGGAGCATAAGAAGGAGGAGCAGGAAAGGAGGAGCAGGAAAGGAGGAGCAGGAAAGGAGGAGCAGCAGAAGGAGGAGCAGGAAAGGAGGAGCAGGAAAGGAGGAGCAGGAAAGGAGGAGCAGAAAAGGAGGAGCAGGAAAGAAGGAGAAGGAAAGGAGGAGCAGCAGAAGGAGGAGCAGGAGAAGGAGGAGCAGGAAAGGAGGAGCAGGAAAGGAGGAGCAGAAAAGGAGGAGCAGGAAAGAAGGAGAAGGAAAGGAGGAGCAGCAGAAGGAGGAGCAGGAAAGGAGAAGCAGGAAAGGAGGAGCAGGAAAGGAGGAGCAGGAAAGGAGGAGCAGGAAAGGAGGAGAAGGAAAGGAGGAGCAGCAGAAGGAGGAGCAGGAAAGGAGGAGCAGGAAAGGAGGAGCAGGAAAGGAGGAGCAGAAAAGGAGGAGCAGGAAAGGAGGAGCATAAGAAGGAGGAGCAGGAAAGGAGAAGCAGGAGAAGGAGGAGCATGAAAGGAGGAGCACGAAAGGAGAAGCAGGAAAGGAGGAGCAGGACAAGAAGAAGCATAAGAAGGAGGAGCAGGAAAGGAGGAGCAGGAAAGGAGGAGCAGGAAAGGAGGAGCAGGAAAGGAGGAGCAGGAAAGGAGGAGCAGGAAAGGAGGAGCAGGAAAGGAGGAGCAGGAAAGGAGGAGCATAAGAAGGAGGAGCAGGAAAGGAGGAGCATAAGAAGGAGGAGCAGGAAAGGATGAGCAGGAAAGGAGGAGCAGGAAAGGAGGAGCATAAGAAGGAGGAGCAGGAAAGGAGGAGCATAAGAAGGAGGAGCAGGAAAGGAGGAGCAGGAAAGGAGGAGCAGGAAAGGAGAAGCAGGAAAGGAGGAGCATAAGAAGGAGGAGCAGGAAAGGAGGAGCAGGAAAGGAGGAGCAGGACAAGAAGGAGCAGGAAAGGAGGAGCAGGAAAGGAGGAGCAGGAGAAGGAGGAGCAGGAAAGGAGGAGCAGGAAAGGAGGAGCAGGAAAGGAGGAGCAGGAAAGGAGGAGCATAAGAAGGAGGAGCAGGAAAGGAGGAGCAGGAAAGGAGGAGCAGGAAAGGAGGAGCATAAGAAGGAGGAGCAGGAAAGGAGGAGCAGAAAAGGAGGAGCAGGAAAGGAAGAGCAGGAAAGGAGGAGCAGGAAAGGAGGAGCAGGAAAGGAGGAGCAGGAAAGGAGGAGCAGGAAAGGAGGAGCAGGAAAGGAGGAGCAGGAAAGGAGGAGCATAAGAAGGAGGAGCAGGAAATAAGGAGCAGGAAAGGAGGAGCAGGAAAGGAGAAGCAGGAGAAGGAGGAGCAGGAAAGGAGGAGCAGGAAAGGAGGAGCAGGACAAGGAGGAGCAGGAAAGGAAGAGCAGGAAAGGAGGAGCAGGAAAGGAGAAGCAGGAGAAGGAGGAGCAGGAAAGGAGGAGCAGGAAAGGAGGAGCAGGAAAGGAGGAGCAGGAAAGGAGGAGCATAAGAAGGAGGAGCAGGAAATAAGGAGCAGGAAAGGAGGAGCAGGAAAGGAAGAGCAGGAAAGGAGGAGCAGGAAAGGAGGAGCAGGAAAGGAGGAGCATAAGAAGGAGGAGCAGGAAAGGAGGAGCAGGAAAGGAGGAGCAGGAAAGGAGGAGCATAAGAAGGAGGAGCAGGAAATAAGGAGCAGGAAAGGAGGAGCAGGAAAGGAGAAGCAGGAGAAGGAGGAGCAGGAAGACGAGCAGGAAAGGAGGAGCAGGAAAGGAGGAGCAGGAAAGGAGGAGCAGGAAAGGAGGAGCAGGAAAGGAGGAGCAGGAAAGGAGGAGCAGGAAAGGAGGAGCAGGAAAGGAGGAGCAGGAAAGGAGGAGCAGGAAAGGAGGAGCAGGAAAGGAGGAGCAGGAAAGGAGGAGCAGGAAAGGAGGAGCAGGAAAGGAGGAGCAGGAAAGGAGGAGCATAAGAAGGAGGAGCAGGAAAGGAGGAGCAGGAAAGGAGGAGCAGGAAAGGAGGAGCAGGAAAGGAGGAGCAGGAAAGGAGGAGCAGGAAAGGAGGAGCAGGAAAGGAGGAGCATAAGAAGGAGGAGCAGGAAAGGAGGAGCAGGAAAGGAGGAGCAGGAAAGGAGGAGCAGGAAAGGAGGAGCAGGAAAGGAGGAGCAGGAAAGGAGGAGCAGGAAAGGAGGAGCAGGAAAGGAGGAGCAGGAAAGGAGGAGCAGGAAAGGAGGAGCAGGAAAGGAGGAGCAGGAAAGGAGGAGCAGGAAAGGAGGAGCAGGAAAGGAGGAGCAGGAAGGAGGAGCAGGAAGGAGGAGCAGGAGCAGGAAGGAGGAGCAGAAAGGAGGAGCAGGAAAGGAGGAGCAGGAAGGAGGAGCAGGAAAGGAGGAGCATAAGAAGGAGGAGCAGGAAAGGAGGAGCAGGAGAAGGAGGAGCAGGAAAGGAGGAGCAGGAAAGGAGGAGCAGGAAAGGAGGAGCAGGAAAGGAGGAGCAGGAAAGGAGGAGCAGGAAAGGAGGAGCATAGGAAGGAGGAGCAGGAAAGGAGGAGCAGGTAAGGAGGAGCAGGAAAGGAGGAGAGGAAAGGAGGAGCAGAAAGGAGGAGCAGAGAAGGAGGAGCAGGAAAGGAGGAGCAGGAAAGGAGGAGCAGGAAAGGAGAGCAGGAAAGGAGGAGCAGGAAAGGAGGAGCAGGAAAGGAGGAGCAGGAAAGGAGGAGCAGGAAAGGAGGAGCAGGAAGGAGGAGCAGGAAAGGAGGAGCAGAGAAGGAGGAGCAGGAAAGGAGGAGCAGGAGGAGAAGGAGAGAGCATGAAAGGAGGAGCAGGAGAAGGAGGAGCAGGAAAGGAGGAGCAGGAAAGGAGGAGCAGGAAAGGAGGAGCAGGAAAGGAGGAGCAGGAAAGGAGGAGCAGGAAAGGAGGAGCAGGAAAAGGAGGAGCAGGAAAGGAGGAGCAGGAAAGGAGGAGCAGGAAAGGAGGAGCAGGAGAAGGAGGAGCAGGAAAGGAGGAGCAGGAAAGTGGGGACCAGGAGAAGGAGGAGCAGGAAAGGAGGAGCAGGAAAGGAGGAGCAGAAAGGAGGAGCAGGAAAGGAGGAGCAGAGAAGGAGGAGCAGGAAGGAGGAGCAGGAAAGGAGGAGCAGGAGGTAGGAGCAGGAAGGAGGAGGAAGGAGGAGCAGGAAAAGAGGAGCAGGAAAGGAGGAGCAGGAAAGGAGGAGCAGAGAAAGAGGAGCAGGAAAGGAGGAGCAGGAAAGGAGAGCAGGAAGGAGGAGCAGAGAAGGAGGAGCAGGAAAGGAGGAGCAGGAAAGGAGGAGCAGGAAAGGAGGAGCAGGAAAGGAGGAGCAGGAAAAGAGGAGCAGGAAAGGAGGAGCAGGAAAGGAGGAGCAGGAAAGGAGGAGCAGGAAAGGAGGAGCAGGAAAGGAGGAGCAGGAAAGGAGGAGCAGGACGAGGAGAGCAGGAAAGGAGGAGCAGGAAAGGAGGAGCAGAGAAAGAGGAGCAGGAAAGGAGGAGAGGAAAGGAGGAGCAAGAAGAGGAGGCAGGAAGGAGGAGCAGGAAGGAGGAGAGGAGAAGGAGGAGCAGGAAAGGAGGAGAGAGGGAGGAGAGAGGAGGAGGAGGAGGAGAGAGGACGAGTAGGAGGAGGCGAGGAGAGAGAGCGAGAGAGAGAGGAGAGAGCATCGCGCGAGTAGAGATTGAGGGAAGGGAGGTAGGAGGAGGAGGAGACGAAGGGAGGACGAAGTGAGAAGAGGAGACTGGAGAGAGAGAGAGAGGGGAGAGAGAGGAGGAGGGCGAGAAGGATGGAGAGAAGGGAGGAGGGAGCGGAGTAGAGGAGAGGAGAATGGTGGAGGATCAGGAGAGGAGAGGAAGAGAAGGAGGAGGGGGAGGAGGGATGTATGAGAGTGAGGGAGGAGAGGCGGTAGGGAGAGAGACGGAGAGAGAAGGGAGGATGAAGAGGGAGGGGGCGGAGAAGAGATTAGTGAGTGGAGGAGAAGAGAGAGGAAGCGGAGGAGGGTGGAGAGAGAGGCAGAGAGAGAAGAAGAGACGATGAAGGCGGAGAGAGAGCCGAGAGAGACGAGCAGGAGGGAGGAGGAGAGAGGGGAGAGAGGATTAGGAGAGGAGAAGGAAGAGGAGAGAGAGAGAGAAGCGAGAAGTGGAGAGTGGAGAAAGGAGGAGCAGAAGTGGAGAGTGGAGAAAGGAGGACCAGAAGTGGAGAGTGGAGAAAGGAGGACCAGAAGTGGAGAGTGGAGAAAGGAGGAGCAGAAGTGGAGAGTGGAGAAAGGAGGAGCAGAAGTGGAGAGTGGAGAAAGGAGGACCAGAAGTGGAGAGTGGAGAAAGGAGGAGCAGAAGGAAGAAGACTTTGACAAGGAGCATGCACACGCAACTTTCGTATACAAAATGTTTGCGTTTAATGACCAACCTCCTTCAGTACTCACATCTCCATACGAAGGCGGGAACGTAGATATGAGCGTGTCCTGTGATATGCAAAGGATTTGGATTGCACTCATTTGTCGTGAAACGTGAAGTTTAGTAAGTAAAATATGCTGCCTTTTAACATCCTTCAAGAGCCGCACTCAATCCACATGATGTGTGTGTTGCAGACGACAGCAGTCGAGTAGTGCTAAAGCCTGAACCCAGTGACCCCGAGTCTACGGATTACATCAACGCCTGCTACATTGCTGTGAGTGCTGGCCACAACCCACCTTCTGTTGTTCTATCTCTGTCTTAGATCAGTGCGTGTGTTTCTTTTCTTTTTTTTTCTTTTTTTTTGGAGGGGGGGGGGGGGGGGGGGGAGTGCGTAACCGCGGGGTAAAGGTAAAGGAGCTAATTTTATATTGCGACTTTTCCACCCATTGATGGATGCTCAAACCGCACTCATTTGCCCCCTGGTCATCGGGCTACCTCTTTTTATCACTTCAACACCATCTCAACTCCCTGGGGAGCATGCAACTAGGCGGCGAACGAACGCGGGATATGGCTACAGAAGGGGTGGAAGAAGAAAGTTGGCAAGGGTGAAAAAATATGGGAGGGAAGGAAATGTTATGCATAGTTCAGAATTATTAAATATGTTTTAAAATGCCTTTTGGCTTTAATCTGTACATCATAACTGATTTTGTTTTCTGGGTTTATTTCAATATTTGTCATGGTATGTACGCGACAAAAATATCCATCATATTTATTTAGATCTTTGTGTTTGCATTATTGGTTTGTCTCTTTGATGAGCCTTGTCAAATGGAAACCAAGTATACAAGGAGCAGTAAATTGTTATGACTATGACTTAATTTTTTTTTAAAGAAATCATCAAGAATTTTGAAATGCAACGGAATTGGCGTGGCTACATGCTACTCATGCACTCATAGAACCGCATAGAAATTTTGTTCACTTTGATTAAACCTTGAAAATGATTATTGGTGAGCGGGCCATATATTTATTGAAAAGTGGGAAAACTAGCTAATGACGTGTCTTAATTATATTAATATGTCTTGCTTTGCTTATGTCACAGCAGATGTTTGGTCTATGGCAATGATAGGCAGTGAGTGAAACAATTTTGGGGGAAATTGTCTGTAATAGCCGGTACCTATTCTAGTTTGAATTCAGATCACGTTCTTCGAAGCAATGGTTTATACGTAGATCTGAAAAATCTTGAAATGTACAGAAGAGTGATATTTACGAAATAAACCACGAAAATCTTACACATCAGTTTGGTTGTGTTTTGTTAAAAACTTTTTCCCATTGCAGGGATACAAAAACCCTAAGAAGTACATTGCCGTGCAAGGTGAATATCATTTATTTAATGTTGAGAGGATTGCATTTCTTTATTTGAATATTTGTTTTTTTATAAATAAATTTTCATTATGCTTGTGGATTTTTGTTTCTTTGCTATTTTTCCTTTGAGCTACATTCTTTTAATGTTGCCATATCAGGTTACCACTGATGATGATGATGATGATGATGATGATGATGATGATGATGATGATGATGATGATGACGACGACGATGATGACGATGATGATGATGATGATGATGATGATGATGATGATGATGATGACGGTGACGGTGGAGGTAATGCACACTGCTGCTATCCATATAAAATTATGATTCTCATTTGCTGAGCAGCAAGAGAAAGTATACTCTAGATCCCTTCAAAGTATACTTTACTCTTGCTGCCAGCGGTCACAGCAATCTATCACCAGTCCTTCGAAGTATACTTTACTCTTGCTGCCAGCGGTCACCACAGCTATCTACCACCAGCGCCTGTGTTTGGGCCCCCACTGGGCGAGAAAAAAAATATTATAAAACTTATTGGTCCACCCCTGATCGCTGGGTAACACAAAAAATAAAAATAAAACACTGGTAGTTAGTTTGAAAACAACTACATGTAATCCAGTAGGCCTAGTATTATTATTATATATATATATATATTTTTTTTTTTTTTTTGGGGGGGTGCTCCTTTCAACTCACTGCAATCACCTGTAGACCTAGTACGTTTTATTTATTTATTTAATTATTATTTATTTATTTATTTATTTATTTATTTATTTATTTATTTATTTATTTATTTATTTATTTATTTATTTATTTATTTATTTATTTATTTATTTATTTATTTATTTATTTATTTATTTATTTATTTATTTATTTATTTATTTATTTATTCCACATTTAGAATGAAGATAAATACAAAACCGGATAGTGGTTGGTGGTATCACGGATCTATATCTATATTTATATATTTATATATTTAGATATAGATCCGTGGTGGTATTAAGATATATCCGCAAGGGAAATCACTCTCTTTGTCGAAAATTTGGCGGCCTTCAACGCTTTACAAGTGGAATCAATTGTACTTGTAGCATTTATATTTGTGATCATCACCTTCAATTTGGGATTAAAGGTAAGGAATCCACTAAACTGAAAAAATTAGGTAATCTTATGTCTGTATCTGACGTGGAAATAATAATAATGAACGTAAGAATTGTTTGCGTTTTCAGTTTACACTGCAAGTACAACGTTACAAGTTTGCCAGTCAGACGCAGCATTTTATCACCGCTCATAACACATGCAGGGTCACTTTTTACAAGTTTTGTCCGTTTAAAGCTTAGATTTACACGTGAAACAATTTCGCACCCAATTTCGCGAATGCGCAGACGCGCTTCCGCGATAACTAACTATGCTAGCACACCGAAAGAATAGTTCGCGACGCCGGCTCTCGCCGCTCTGAAGTTTTAAACTAGTTTGACATTTCGATTTGTTAAATATCATTTGTTGTTGTTTCTTGAATAGTTGATGATTATTTTGATTAATTTTTCTGAATCTGTGTCAGATTACACTTTACAGTACCATGATTATGATATTTAGATTGATATTTTTATGATCGGTTGAATTATTCAAATTGGCTTCAATTGTGAACATTTCTGTTTCACACTTTCATATTACATTACAGTGCCCACTTGAACCATGAGTATCAACGGATACACCTTGTTCTTGGCAGAAATCAGCAAAGGTATATTCTTTTTAGGTTAAATCCTAGGAGAGCGTCCCAAACTCGGCAATCTCATGAAATAGCCCCCTCTGCTATTGTTGGGCATAAGAGTATATATATTACATTCTTTCCGTGTTTTATGACTTTTTATTGAAGGGGGGGGGGGGGGGGCTATATGATCTGTACTCTCTCCCTGTGACCTGTCATGCCTGCCTATCTCGACGGAGCTAATTCACACATTGCCAATATCACATTATCATACTAAAAAAGTTCTAAAACACGGATTGCCCCAAACTCAGGAAACGTTTTCTGACACTAATTCGTGATTTTTTTTTGTGGTTTACATACCAAACACGTTTTTACTCTTAGGAGAGGTCTGTACAGCAGTGGTGAATAAGCAATGCCGGGATCGGTTTTACACTTAGATGGTTCTGACAGAGCAAATATTGGAAACGTGTGTAATGTTCAGCTCCGGGCGATAACATCAACAAACCCCTCAGTTTACCCTGCTGTGAATGGGTACCTGCCTCTCAGGATAGGGGGTCCTTTGGGTGAAACCATTATAAACCAAGGTCTAGTGTTTGATACACGTGCATAACTGATAACATCAAGCACGCACTATCAAGATCCTGGCGTTCATGTCCTAGACGGGTGAGTGCTGGCTACAGAAACACACCCAGCAAATGCCCGCGTAAACCTGCCACATGTTCAATTTGTTGAACCTGGGTGGGTATATTGGAAAATGAAAAAAAGTGTATCCTAATTTAAACAATTCTATTTCTAACCCTAACCCTAACTTTTCTGCTCTGCGTTATCCTTACTGTTCACCATCGACCGGAAGCGACGAGGGTCATGCGACTAAACAGAGGAACGTTTCCTGAGTTTAGAAAGCTCCCCTAGGAATTAACCAGTTTACAAAGTACCATCAACATTCTTGAGTGACGCAGTTTAACACAAGTGCAGTGTGCGTACAACTTAGGTCCTGTGTTTTGTTTCATTTGTCGTTTGTTTTTACTTTGAAGGAAAAGGTTTGCAATGCAAGAATGGGGGAGAATTGTGGAAGGCGCTGTCAGAGGACCAGAAAAAGGGCTTCTGTCAGAAGGCTGCAGAGAGGCGCCGAGCAGATGACAAGAGTAAAGAGATTTTGATCAAGAAACTGAAAGGCAATGTAAGGGTTTTAACATATTACGTGAAAAATGTCAATAATTAATAATTGTATTATTTACCCATGCTTAGTTATAATGCAGTTATCAAATTTTATAACTTGCACACAGCTGTAGCAGGGGTCGCACTGGCACTATACATTTTACAAAAAGAGCAATTTCAAATTTTCGCACTGGGTCCAAAATTTGCAATGCTAACAATATCTCAGTTTCGTAAAATTGTAAAGAGAACGCCGTAATGTACTCAAACACTTGCAGACATCGCATTCCCTGAAACAAGTGCATTGTGTTCTAATATGTTTTATTATTTGTTTTTGTTTTACTGCAGTTACAGAAGCTCCACAGTTTAGGAGCGGACAGTTTCCTCTTTTTGATGGTGCCTGATGACGTTGGTGACTTCAATGCGCGGATACTAGGATCGGGGCAGGTGAAAGCGAAATTTATGCAGGCCCACGCATTGATCCGGGAGATCAGAAATGGCTACAGTAAGTCTGCATACAGTGTGTGGTTGTTGTTTGGTATAGTTGCTTAAACTGTGTTGAACAAAGGCAAGTGCCACGTCTCAGCTAAACTGGATGAAAGCTGTGGACTGTAGTTAATTAATTCATGTGGCTTTTGTCATAGTGGAACACAAATGTTTTATGATCTTTTTACAGGCAACGAAACCTCGCACCAGACTCAAGCATCATTGAGAGCACGAGTTCGGGGTCACCTGAACGCTGCAGCACGTATGTTTATTGATTTTTTTTATGTAGGAGTGGGACGATGTTTGAAATTTTTTTAAATAAATGCGAGTTCTTATAGGTTGGTACAGTAGCATTGGTAAACATTTATAGACTTCAGACCACCACCACCCCCCACCCCCCCCACCACCCCCCAAAACAAAGAAGAACCTCAGTCATCTTGGGTATAAATATTACGGTAACTTATGTGTGGTGTGACCCTTTAAAGGCCCTGTTGTAGCTAGAAACATTGTTATTGGAGCGTATCCACAGCTGCAAAGTCTAAAAATTAAGTGTTTTACCATATTAGTCAGGGATGAAAATTTTCAGGCTTTTAAGGTTTTTTTGGGTCAGTTTTCAGGACTTTTTAGAGGGTTCAGTTTTTTTTTAAGGAGACTGGCTTTCCGAGTATGGAAATGAAGGCCCCCAAAGGCAAGATCTACACAGAGTGATCAACCCAAGAGTGCTTGAGTCAAACCCTGCAGGAGCCAACCCAGCCATTATGTGGACCAAAATGGGGATGCGAAGAAAAAACTTGCGTACTTCTCCAGCAAGTCCATTAAAGTTGTCGGTGAAACAAATAAGTGATAGTCCTGCCTCCTAGTCCTGTGCTTCGCCGCTTCAATATTGCATACCCGAAAAAAAGTTCAGGCTTTTTTTGGTTACCCACTTTTCATCCCTGTTAGTGCATCTGATATCCCTACCAGTTGCTAGAAATCAATAATCAAACATAATAACATTATACTTAGAATATCAGCAAAATTAATTTACCTGCTATTTTATAACAGCTCTTACGTCACACACACCTATCTAACGGCTTTCCCCGAAATTAGAATTTTTGGTCGTACTGGCAAATTAAAACTGAACATAGTTTGTTCAAAGTTGGCGGAAATAAAACTGTAACTAACCGTGGTTTTACGAGTATAAACAAAGTTAATAAAAGCTTGCTACAGTTAGCACAATTTCGAAAATAAGGTTTGATGTCGACGCTGATTGCGATTTGAAGTATAAAAAAATTCAAGCACCCCTCGATGTAGAGAAGTGCCTTGGCAGAGTGGTTAAGGCGTCCCTCATAGTTTTTTGCAACCCGGTGTGACATCGCCGATGGTAACTTCATCGCGCATGGTTCTGCGCATGCGTCAACACCGAAAGTGACGCGTGTATCGCGCCTTGTTCAAAGGTGATGTGCCGCGAGACTTTAGATTTTGTGTTTTTCAGTCAATAAATGAACACATTGACCGAAAAACACAAAATCTAAAGTCTCGCGGCACATCACCTTTGAACAAGGCGCGATACACGCGTCACTTTCGGTGTTGACGCATGCGCAGAACCATGCGCGATTAGTTACCATCGGCGATGTCACACCGGGTTCGAATCCCCCCAGCCCCAATATATATATTTTTGTGCTTTTTAAATGCTTTCTGTGGTCAAATACTGTAGCAAATATTTAAGATATCCCCTTATACGTCCTCTGAATGTGTTTGAATGCAAAATGTAAACAAGCCATAGTCCAACAGGGCCTTTAATTCTTGTTATGTCAGTGCTGAACTTACTGAATACATATGTTATTATTAATATTAAGTACATTCTTTTTCCATTTAATTGAAATTACATGCGATGCATTGTTATTTTGCATATTATATTTTATTTGTGCTTTTTCTCTTTATAAGGCAAGGCTGGATTGTCCTCTTTTCCGCACAAGAAGTTGCGAGGCGGCTCCACGGACTACTGGTTGGCCAACTGGCCATCCGGTGTGGCTGTAAAAGACGTCAACAGCCTAAACATGAAGGACATGAAGGCCATACTAAACTCGAACATTGAGTTAAAAGTGTAAGTATTGAGCTTTTTAGTTGTTGTCCACTTTTGAAATATCAGAGCTAGAAAATAGCAATAATTAATTCTTATTATTTACATACATGTATGTGTAAGTGGAGTAAAAATAAACATGGGCCTCATGGAGTGTAAGAAAGATTCACTCAAGTCTTTACACACAGAAATTTTTTTGCGAGCTCTACACACAGTTTATAGAGAAACGAATGATGGTAAACTCCGGCATACATGTGTGAACACCACCAGCAGGTAAATCACATTAAAAATGGTCTAAAAATAGGATGTCCTATTGGAAAGGCTATTTGATTAAATACATACATTCTCAATCAGTCAATGATCAATTTTTCAAACCTGTAGGGATTTTAATTGCTAAAGTTAGTAGAAAACATAATTTTCAGGCACTGCAGCTGTGGAACAAACTGTGTTGCCAGGTTAGACCCTTTAAAGTTCCATATCAGATTAATTTGGGGTAGAGTAGAATTATAATCGCTATTGACCCTTCCACCTATCCAGGTACCCATAATGTGACCAGGGGTGTTTCTTGCCCTTTGCCGTTGTTATCAATGGGCGGTCAGAGGACAAGCAACTGTCAAGTCAAAGTGAAGTGAATTTCACAGAAATGTGATGAATAAAGTTTTCTCTTAAGTGTTGCAAGCAGGTTTTTGTATTTTCTGTTTCAGTTCAGAAATGGTGGAACCAGGTGGCTTTACAGCCCAAAGAGGTAAAGGCATTTATTTATTTATGTTCTTTGACAGGGTTAGGATGTAGCAAGGAGTAGCAATACAAAATGTACGGCTACTTTTTTCTCTCTTTTTTATAGCAAATAACTAGTGCTACTTTTTATGTGAAAGTGGCATTATGGTAGTGGCGCTACTGTTTATTTTGTACTTGTAGCGAGTATTTTTCACTACAAAAACATTTTTGCTACATTTCAGTTTCTTGCGTTGACCGCTGCTCAAAACGACCACGAATAGCATAGGCTGTCAGTATCACCCTAATCATTTTCTGCTGTTGTCATATTATGTTAATCTTTTCTCTTCCAACCACTCGCTGATACTGACCTAGGTTACCCATGATCAATCGGATTCACTAGTACTACAGTGCAGTGAACCACATGCACCCAACGTTAGTTCTCTATAACCGTGATGCGCTACTACTCCATGGCGTCATGGGTAACGTGCACTGCATGTTAATTTAAATTAAGTAACCTACAGCCTGATAACTTGAGTGTTAACAATAGCATAAACACGTGGACATAGCATCCACCGGTCATACAGAAAACTACCTTCTGGTTTCGAGCTAAAATGTATTGGCTATGAATCATTATCATGAAAGTAGTAGGAGGTTGGGTGGCTCAATGGTGAGCACGAATCACCGGGGATACAGCGACCCGGGTTCAGATCCTGGCTCGGCTGATGAGTAGGGCGCCTTGTTTGTGCGACCTTTATCGCACTTTGAGTTTGCATCTGCAAAAATGCAGTGTGTTATAAATATCTGAATTTCTTATTTTGTATTTTTTATGTAGATTGAAAGTAACAATCTCAACCCTGCTATTTGATTTGCAAGATGCATCATTTAAACCTTTATCAGTTGTGTGTGTTCAGGAGTGTTCACTATCATGAATTTATTTATGTAGAGCAATGGTTGATGTGCATACATGTAATTGTAACATGCAGTCAGAGGTACACCCTGGACAAGGTGAGCAGAAGTACTTGTAGTCTGCATAAGGTGGACTTCCAGCTTGATTATTATGTAAATTTAATTCAGTGTTTGTCTTTTATGTATGCAGACCTGACAGCAGGGGCTGGTGTGAAGGCAGTGGGGGAGTCTGGTGAGGCAGACGTTGGTCAAGGTGAGCAGAAGTACTTGGACAATATGGGTTGAGGGGTATGAAGTCCCATTAAAATAAGTGTCATGGGTTTGTTTACCCCCTGATTATAACGTTTTTAATTTACAACCCTACTAGTACAAATTGAATTGGTACTCACCTCACCTGGGTGTGAAACTATAAAACTGAGTGATCCCCCTCCACCCCAGTCACCCCTAACCCTTTAATTCTCTCTCCTAACCCTCAAAAAGTGCTTGTAGATTTTCTTCTTTATAGTTCTACTTCATTAGATAATGAGTAGCACGAGTAGTATTTTTTGCTGGGATTTGACTTGCGATTTTGACACCAATTCTCTGGTAATTAGAAGGAAAAGAGTACATTTTTATTATTAAAAGTGAGCGCTGGTCTCATTCTGTGTGGCTTTTGTAACCACCACTGATAGGTCAGAATGTCCTCATTTTTTTAAAAGAAAACCACTCTTTGTTGTGTAGACACAAGTGCTCATGTCTTTTCGATTGCCTGGATTTGACTTGTAGCTTGGTTATTATGTACTTTTTATTCCTTGTTTTTTTTTTTTGTTTACAGGCCAGTCTGAAGACATGGACATGGACATGTCTGAAGAAGGTGAGCAGTATTAATTGGACATTATGGATTTCTAATAGTATGGGCATAAAATTTATGCCATGAGGGTGTGAGGCTGAAAGTGAAACATTTTGATTGTGTGCCCCCCTCATAACACACGCATTCGATGTTGCTTTCCTAGCCCATGTACTGTATTGTTGCTGAGTTATGACTGGCCATGTTTAAATAGTTTCTTTTAGCTTTGTCTCAATGTAAATTTAATTCAGTGTTTGTTTTTTATGTACGCAGACCTGACAGCAGGGGCTGACGAGGTAGAGCCTGGACAAGGCGAGACAGAGGGACAAGGTGAGCAGAAGTACTTGTATACTTGTGGTCTGTCCCTATGGACACTATGGGTTGGGGGTATAAAAAACCCTTTTTTAAATGAGTGTCGTCTTTAAATTACAACCCTACTGGTTCAAATGGAATTGGTGTTCACCTTACTTAGGTGTAAAGACTATAAAACTGAGTGTGTTTACCCCCTCCCCAACCCGTGTCACCCCTAAACCCTTCAGTTTTCTCTCCTTCCCCTTCAAAAAATATGTGTAGATTTTCTTGGTTATAGTTGTACTTTATTTGATAATGAGTAGTAATTAGTATTGTTGCTAGGGTTTGACTTGCCATGTTTTGATTTATCCTTTTCAGCTTTGTTACAATGGAAAGTTTATTTATTGTTTTATGTACACAGACTTGTCAACCGTGGAGGGGATGCACCTACATCTGTTGGAAAACGAGGGCGTGTTCCAGTCAGTTAGAGGTGAATTTTTTTTGTTGTTTTGTTATTAAAAGAGCAAATGTTATTTAAAAACTGATTTTCTGGCGATTAGAACAAAAACAGTACATTATTAAAAGTGAGCGCTGGTCTCATTCTGTGTGGCTTTTGTAACCACCACTGATAGGTCAGAATGTCCTCATTTTTTAAATAGAAAACCACTCTTTTTGTTGTGTAGACACAAGTGCTCATGTCTTTTCGATTGCCTGGATTTGACTTGTAGCTTGGTTATTATGTACTTTTTATTCCTTGTTTTTTTTTTTTAAATACAGGCCAGTCTGAAGACATGGACATGGACATGTCTGAAGAAGGTGAACAGTATTAATTGGACATTATGGATTTCTAATAGTATGGGCATAAAATTTATGCCATGAGGGTGTGAGGCTGAAAGTGAAACATTTTGATTATGTGCCCCCCTCATAACACACGCATTCGATGTTGCTTTCCTAGCGCATGTACTGTATTGTTGCTGAGTTATGACTGGCCATGT
>JAWQFJ010034146.1:0-12364 GCA_034096865.1 Theodoxus fluviatilis | reverse complement strand
AAAGACAGAGAGAAACTTAGAGAGAGACAGAGAGAGTGAGAGACAGAGAGAGTGAGAGACACAGAGAGATAGGCAGAGACACAGAGAGACACAGAGAGATACACAGAGAGAGACACAGAGAGAGACACAGAGAGAGAGACAGAGAGAGTCAGAGAGAGAGACAGAGAGAGAGACATATAGAGACAGAGAGAGAGAGACAGAGAGAGAGAGACAGAGGGAGAGACACACAGAGAGAGACAGAGAGAGACAGAGAGACAGATAGACAGAGAGAGAGAGACAGAGACAGAGAGAGAGAGAGAGAGAGAGAGAGAGACAGAGTCATAGAGACAGAGAAAGTTAAACTCACTTAGTATCATTAGCTGAAGTGGTACGGTCACGTGTCAAGAGGCAGTGGGCTGGCCAAGACCATCCTGCATGGTACCGTACCAGGTGGGAGAAGGAGAGGCAGGCAGAGAAAGAGGTGGGAAGACAACATCAAAGAGTGGACTTGCTGACTCACAGCGAACCACAGAGGATAGAGATCGATGGAGAAAGATTGTCCGAAAGTCATCAGTGGTGCCTCAACAACCCATCTCAGGGTTAAGAGACTGAACTGAACTGAACTGAGTATCATGGACAGTCAGAGGTTTACGTGAGGTAACGAGGTTAAGTTGGAGAGCTCCTGGTTCTGGAGAGTTAAGGCGCTGTGGATATACATAGCTACGTCTCTTGTTTGTATGGGGTCTTCTCCCTGTACTGCATGTATACAGCTATTGTGTGCAGGTCTCTTTAGATATCGTCCAAGATATTTCTTCCAAAGCTCACTCTAGACAGTGCAATGTAAGTGACTGTACAAAATGCGCACACTTAACATTCAAGTGGTTTCGATATACTGTGCTGGTTTGTCTGCAGATATTTGATTCCAAAACGAAATCTAACAAATGCATCACAAATTTACATATATATAGTAATTCTAAACAAATATTCTTCTAGACCAAAATGACCTTTGAGTAATGAGTACCAGTGATATCTAGAATTTGTTGTAGATATTTCGTGCCATGTTTGGTACAACAGTCTTTAAGTCTTTGCTTAAATTGATTCAAAAAGACACTTTTGCTGCTAACACCTTCGTTTGGCCATAAGTAGGAAAAACCTGACTGACACAAGCAGTTGTTAATATGTTCTACCCAGTTAGCATTGTTTGGAATATTTGCATTCTTGAACACGGGGTATGCTTGTTTTGGGAGTCTGGTTATTGGCATAGTGGATAGCCTGAGCAGTATTTGACCACCTTGGTGATACGCGGATTAGACAGAAGGATATCTGCTGCCAGGATTCCTGTATACAATGTGATTTGGTGTCCGGGAGTCTAACCCAAGCATCTTCTTGCAGACAAACATGTGAATCGTTTCCATATTGCCTGCATTATGCAGGCCCCATTCCTCATACCCATAGAGCAAAGTCGACTGCACCTGCGTGTCGAATAGTTTGAGAAACACTTTAAGATCAAATGTGTGCAGGCTCCACGTTGCTTTCAAGTTCTGAACAACCTTTGGTTTTCCTTTTGAAGCCAGATCGTCATTACAAACTTTCAGGGATGATCTGGTGGAGAAGACTATGCCAAGGTATTTGTACCTGTTGATTATTTCTAGAGACTTGTCACCGAGAAACCAATTTTCACCTTGTGCTAGGTGTCCGACCTTAAGAAAAACCTTGTTTAGTCACTGTTAATCTTTAAACATAAATATTTAGATACAGTCCCTACAGACTGTCTAGTTGGTTTCGTAACCCAAAAGAGGTGGTAGAGAGAAGGACAACGTCATAGCAAACAAGAGAAGGTAGAGTTGAGAGAAAGAGAGAGAGAGAGAGAGAGAGAGAGAGAGAGACAGACAGACAGACAGACAGACAGACAGACAGACAGACAGACAGACAGACAGGCAGGCAGGCAGGCAGGCAGGCAGGCAGGCAGGCAGGCAGACAGACAGGCAGGCAGGCAGGAAGGCAGGCAGACGGACAGACGGACGGACAGACGGACAGACAGACATACAGAATAACAGACTGACAGACAGACAGACAGACAGACAGACAGACAGACAGACAGACAGACAGACAGACAGACAGACAGACAGACAGACAGGCAGACAGAAAGACAGACAGACAGACAGACAGACAGACATGGACGGACGGACGGACGGGCGGGCGGGCGGGCGGGCGGGCGGGCGGGCGAGCCGGCGGGCGGGCGGGCGAGCGGGCGGACGGACGGACGGTCTGACGGTCGGACGGACGGACGGACGGACGGACAGACAGACAGACAGATAGACAGACAGACAGACAGACTTATATATAGACAGACAGACAGGGATGGATAGATAGAGATAAACAGAGATAAAGAAAAAAAGAGATAGACAGACAGACAGACAGACAGACAGACAGACAGACAGACAGACAGACAGACAGACAGACAGACAGACAGACAGACAGACAGACAGACAGACAGACAGACAGACAGACAGACAGACAGACGGACGGACGGACGGACGGACGGACGGACGGACGGACGGACGGACGGAAGACGGAGGGACAGACAGACAAACAGACAGACAGAGACAGACAGACAGAGAGACAGACAGACAGACAGCCAGACAGCCAGACAGACAGAAACACAGACAAAAACACAGACAGTAACACATACACACACGAGCACACACACATATAAACATACACATACACACACGCACAAACACACGTACACATACACATACTCGCACACGCGTACACACACACACACACGTAAATATACATACATACACTTACGCACACAAAAGCGCGCGCACTCACGCCCACATAAACGGATATACTGATGCACAATTGTATATACATATACACACATACGCACACGTACACACACACACGTACCCACACACGTGTACACACACTCACACACACGTATACACACACACACATGCACACTGACATTCACACCTACAAGCACAGACAAAGACACTCTTGCACACGCACACACATGAATACTCTCATTCCAAAATGCATGCACACACATTTTCTTATGCTCGCACTCTTCCACATATGTACGCACGCGCGCATGTATAATATACCACACACAAACAGACAATTGCGTATGCACGCATGCAAACACACACGCACACACACACACACATACAACATTACGGATACGCTCACATAGACTCACACAGACACATACACACACACACACACACACACACACACACACACACACACACACACACACACACACACACACACACACACACACACACACACACACACACACACACACACACACACAGACACATTGATACGATGGATGCTCGCGTTTCTAATCCTGAACCAAATCCGCTTTGGGAAATTTAATATTTTCCTTTCACAGGAACACAGACAGTCTGTTGAGAGGTAGGGTAATGTGTGGGGATGTGGGGTGTGGGATGTGGGTGTGTTAGGGTGTGGGGTGTGGTGTGTGGAGTCTGGGATGTGGGTGTGTTAGGATGTGGGGTGTTGGGATGTAGGGTGTGGGGTGTTGGGTGTGGGGGTGTACGGTGTGGGAGGGGGGGGGGTAGCATGTGGTAGTGTTTACATTTCATCTCACATGAAATCGTCACCGTGCAAGTTGACACTGCCTGAGATCTCAAACGTTTTTCCCCCATGATCTTTGCTGTGAAGAGATTATCCTGGTGCGTAGTCAGACACACAGGCAGACAAACAGAGAGGCAGGCAGGCAGGCAGGCAGGCAGGCAGGGAGGCAGGCAGGCAGGCAGACAGACAGGCAGGCAGGCAGGCACAGCAGGTGGCGCACTCTAGTGTGAAGCAGTTAGAGCGCCTTCTGAGATACCCCAACTGCTGCCCGACCTTGACAGGAAGGTGACCTCTGCTACAGGGTGAGAGGTCACAGCAGGAAATCGCCCCGAATGCTTTTATTGAGTCGTCTCTTCGATCAAGAAAGATAAATTTGTATGTGAAACCTTTTTATAAATTCATGCATGCAAAGAGGGCCTCCATAAATCTATACTTTTAATGATAATGTGCTTTTTACGTCATAAAAAGAACCAACAAATCAACTACTCGACCTGCTGTGGGGGAATGTGTAATCGTAGTAGAGTTGAGTTGCTCTCCATTCACATACTTGTGTGTGGCAAGAGACGCCAAAGTGGCCCCCCCAATACGCTACAAAGACTCCCTCAAAGCCAATCTCAACTGACGCATGATCAAACCAAGGGAGTTTGAGGAATGTGCCAGAAATCGAGAACGCTGGCGAGCCATGGTCCACCAAGCTGCCACCCACTTTGAGGAGGCCTGACGTCATTAACTCATTACCGCAATAGAGCAGCGCCTACGACCTACACCAGCAGCGACAGAGTTCCAGCGTCCCCATTGCCACAGACTCTGCACCTCCACACTGGGGTTGTGGAGCCACATGCAAACTCACAGAAAAAGTGCTGTGCAGGAGCGCCTTCTTCGGACACGAAATGGGCCAACAAGCAAAAGCAAAAGCAATTGCTCTACAACGGAGTTTAGTGTGGATTCAGTGTGACTGCAGGAGAGCAGATGACATACTCGATTTACCTCACAGGTGTTCACGTTTTGTTTACCTGTGAAGTCCATACATTTGGAAATGACCAGAAAACACTCCCCGATCAAGGCACGATAGTTCGCATATGTCACAAACGGCTGCGTATGAACGCCACATTTGAATTAAATGCGTTGCCTCATGAAGCTGGAACGGCCCAATACCACACCATCTCAGATCTTCCTTCAGATTGTCTCTAGAGCGCTTGCGCGGCCGACCAGCTTCCTTCTTCCATGGACCAGTTCGCTGTAGGATAGCTTCTTTGGGATGCGGTTGTTGCTCATTCTAATGAGATGACCCGACCTTTTGAGTTGGGACAACAACTGCATTGCCTCAGTACAGGGCGTCTCTGCACTGTTTGTGTGTGTGTGTGTGTGTGTGTATGTGTGTGTACGTGTGTGTGTATGTGTGTGTGTACGTGTGTGTGTATGTGTGTGTATGTGTGTGTATGTGTGATGGATGGATGGATGGATGGATGGATGGATGGATGGATGGATGGATGGATGGATGGATGGGTGGGTTGATGGATGGGTTGGTGGGTGGATGGATGAGTGGGTGGGTGGATGGATGAGTGGGTGGATGGATGGATGGATTGAAGGGTGGCTGGCTGGCTGTCTGGCTGGCTGGCTGGCTGGATGGATGGATGGAGTGAGTTTTACGGCCTATGAGCCTATGTGGGCTATGTCAGGCCATTGAGCACGACCATCACTGTAACGGTTAAAAGTAAGCGCATATCAAGTCACGACGCCCCTAGAAATTCGCCTCTTACGAATGGCGTAGGGAGACGTGGTGAGTCTATTCTCACCCCCAATGCACAGGGGGCTAGGGCTGCAGAAAGAGGCCCATTGTGGGGGTTTTCTTCTTTTTCTTTTTTACTTCAGTCCAAATTTATTCACACAAAACGAAAATGCACAGTTACAAATCATAGTATGCCTTAATACATTCCTATGTACAATAATTTAAGATTAAAAAGAAAATGTTCAGTTGGGTTAAAGTTCGGTGACATGGATGGCCAGGGCCGAGTGTTGCTGTTGTTGGCGACGTTGTGGAAACTTCCTGGTGAAGCGTGCTGTGCAGGGCCCAGCGTTGTCCCTTTGAAACAAGGCACCAGGAGCCGTCAGAAGTGGGAGGACGTGTGGCTAGGCACGTATTGCTGGACGTCCAGGGCACCTTGGACACACACCAGGGGGCTTCTGCCAGTCATGCGGCACATCTTCCTCCCGTACTGGCGATGATGCAGGATAACTAGATGGAGTGTTACGGCCTATCAGCCTGTGTAGGCTGTGTAAGGGCATCACTGCACACGCGCCGCAAGACGTCGTTGCGGCGCTCTGGCGTCCCCAAATGGCGCGCCACACGGATCCTTTCGCGCAAATTTGAAAATTCCCCATAGGAAAATCATTGGTCAAAGGGACCTAACTCTTGTTGGAATACATTCAGTAGTCATGCTGCTACATTAGAGTCACTTCCCTTTGAAATCCGTTATGAAATGACTGAGGCGCAAGGTACAGTTGTACGCGCACCCCAGGCTGCTTTGTTTACATCTTCGCAGCCATGGCCGCCTGTCGACATCGCAAAGTATTTATGGCAAGCACATCAATGGGTATCAAGCACATCTACTGAACATTGGAAAAATCATGACGGTGTTAAGAGAAGACATATTCTTTGCAGCCGACCCACAGAAGTAGTCTCTAGTGACAATCATTTACCCTACGTATTTCTTATTGTTGTTGGGGTTCCCATTTATCGATGAATCGATGAAGCACAAGGGTCGGGGGGGGGGGGGGGGGGGGGGGGGGGGGGTTGGGGAGTTGGAGGTGGTTGTGCTGGCTCGACCAGTTGACTCTCTCGTCATATTCCAGGGACGGGTTTGAAAATAGGTAGTCGATCTTGGTCGCAAGATCTTCCTTCGCGACAGATTCCAAATCAACAAGGGTGTGCTGCGCCGTATTGTTATGGAGGTCTGCCATGCACTTGTGTCTCAGCAAAGTAAGATCTTGCTTAATTTTTTATTTATTTAAACGAGTTAATTGATTTAAATCTTTGGCAGTGTTGTGAATATATATATATATATATATATATATATATATATATATATATCTATATATATATATATATATATATATATATATATATATATATATATATATATATATATATATATATAAAAATATATATATATATGTAAAAGTCAAATAAAGAAATGTTCCTTGTAAAGGAGGCATGTATATATGTATATGAACAGTTGCTTGTAAAATATTAGTGGTGTTTAAACAAGACCTCTTGTCTTAAGTTAGGCATCCAAACAATTATAGTGATTTTTACCTATTATAGGTAAATAATGTTCTTTTTTGTGCAGAAATGGAGTTGAGAGGTATAATGAGAACACCATCGATTCATGCTAATTAAAATTGTGCCTGCGTTTCAATACAAACAGGAATATGGGAGAGAGAACATGAAGAACAGAATGAATATTGCTGTTTGATAAAATTAAACAGTACTGTGGCATTGATAATGATGATGATGTCCACTTGTAGAGTGCATGCACTTGAATGCTCACAGCGCACAATGAATATTGCTGTTTGATAAAATTAAACGCACGGGTGCGAAGAAAGTAACTGTCTGTTCGGTCTCGAGAATAACTCGATCAGCCTCTAAATTCGTGCGCGTTTAAGTCGCAAGACTGGATGTTAGTCTTGATCCTGTTCATGTACATACATTTACGTCCTTTTTTCATGTGTTGCGTCCTTGTAAACAGTGAATAAAGTTCTTCCTCATTTATCAAAAAAAAAAAAATTAAAAAAAAAAAAAATTAAACAGTACTGTGGCATTGATAATGATGATGATGTCCACTTGTAGAGTGCATACAGTTGTAGAGTGCATGCACTTGAATGCTCACAGCGCACAATGAATATTGCTGTTTGATAAAATTAAACAGTACTGTACTGTGGCATTGATAATGATGATGATGTCCACTTGTAGAGTGCATGCACTTGAATGCTCACAGCGCACAATGAATATTGCTGTTTGATAAAATTAAACAGTACTGTACTGTGGCATTGATAATGATGATGATGTCCACTTGTAGAGTGCATGCACTTGAATGCTCACAGCGCACAATGAATATTGCTGTTTGATAAAATTAAACAGTACTGTGGCATTGATAATGATGATGATGTCCACTTGTAGAGTGCATGCACTTGAATGCTCACAGCGCACAATAAAATACACAAAATAAATGCAAAAATACAGCCAAAAAAAGCAAAAATATTTCCAGCATATCATAAACTGTTTCTGTTTTTTCCCTTGCAGAGGCTGTCATCATGTGGCCTGGAACCGGGGTTGAGCAGCGAAAAAATGCTGCAGAATTTCAAGAAGCAGCAGGTTTCCCAGGAGTGGTGGGTGCAATTGACGGTTCCTACATCCAAATAAAAGGGCCCGCTCAGGAGAATCGCAGTGCCTACATCTGCAGGAAAGGATTTCCGGCCATGCATTTGCAGGTAAGCAAGTTGAATGCATTCATTTAATCTTGATTAACTATCATTTTATAAAGTATTTGTGATAATATAAAACACAAGAATTTTCAGAATTTTCTTCATCTGTATTTTCTTTTTGTATTTTTCGTGGAAAAAAGTGGTAGTGTCGACATGAAAAAAATTAGTGTTTGTCAGGTTACCCTAACCATATTTTTTGTAGCTTCATCAGGTTAATTATCCTAAAAACATGGCTGATAGTAAATAAAAACAAAAACACTGGTTCCTTTTTGTAGTGGCACCCATAGTATGTTTATGTTCTTTTAGGATAGCTGCTTGTCCCTATGGGGCAAAAACATAGCTGTGGTTAGGGTAACTTGACCATGCCTAACTTATTTATCTGAAGATAAAGGAAAAAAGTCAACCACCCCCATTTCCCTTTTTTGGGGGGTGGAAGGGGCAATGTTACCCTAACCACACGTATATATTATTGTTTGGCCTTATCCATGTTTTAATGTTTGCAGTTTTTCAGTGGCTTCATGTTTTGTATTAAAATCTTGTCTTTATTTTCAGGTGGTGTGCAACAGGAAGTTGTCATTCCTTGACGTTCATGTGGGCAACGCTGGGTCTGTTGCAGACAGCCGTGTCTTCCGAACTTCGGACCTGGCTAGAGTCCTGGAAGATCCAGCCAAGAAGTTGGCACCAGATCTCCATCTCATTGGGGATTCGGCATATCCTTTGAAGGATTACCTTCTTGTCCCATTCAAAGACAATGGCCACTTGGGGACAGTAGAAGTGAGATACAACAAAGTGCATTCATCCACAAGAGTGGATATTGAAAGAGCAATTGGTTTGTTGAAGGGGAAATTTAGGAGGTTGATCAAGCTGGACATGACAAACATTGATGATGTTGCATTGGTCATCTTTGCTTGCTGTGTTTTGCATAATTTTGTCATAGCAGAAAACGGGGTACATGAAGAAGATATCGATGTAGGGGCTGTTGTCAGACGGGAGGAAGTTGTGGATGAACTTGGCGGGAGAAGTGCCGTGGACAAGCGTTGGGCTATTGCACATATGCTGCATTAAAGGGATCCAGTGCTTTGATGACATTTCTGGCACCAGTTGATATCTCACACCGAATAGTGGAATTTTCGGCTCGGGACACGCATCGTGGGTTTTCCTCCGGATTTCCTCCCACAGCAAAAATCTGAATATAAAAGGAATTTGGTATGCGCAACTCCCGTTGCAGCCGCGCTTTCCGCTGAGGAAGGTAATCCGCGTATCACGAAAGTGATATGAAAAATATCAAAAATCAAAAAAAGAAATTTTGGTTTTGTGTTCATCACATGTTGTTGAGTGCTCATGTACTACGTCTTATAAATAAATACAGCATTCATACACTTGTAAAGAAAGAACTTGTGAGTGTTGATTTATAGACTGAACAGACTTTCAAGGACAATCAAACAAGTTGTGCAATGTATTTTACAAACAAGTTTATTTAGGTCATTCAAAAAAATATCGCTGTACCATTGTGTGCATTGCAATGCGGAAAGTGTTTTTTTTGGGTACATTTCCTTGACAATGTCTACAGTTTATCACAGAACAAAACAGGGAACATGCAAAATGTCCCGCAATGTGATGGACACCATTGCTTGTCAAATTCAAACCAATTTTGGGAAATGGGTGGGTCCGTTGATCTTGTGGTGTGAGAAAAGAAAATACAGATGAAAGAACTGGAAGGAAGAAAAGGAAACGAGCATACATGAAGAAATAAGAGAGCATGACAGGATAGAGGAACCAGAAATCTACCTAACAGCAAACTAGAAAACTAGACACCCTTCCCTTCTTTTCTCCCACCCCCACCCCTCCTGTACTCCCTACCTTCCTCTCAGTGCCTCACATTTCCTTCAGTCAGATCCCAGCACTCCTCCACCCCCCCTCTTCTCCACCTTTTCCCTCCCCAACCACACCCCCCCACCCCCCAACCCTTTTCCCCTTCCAACCTTCTCTGTGCTTTTCTTCCCACTCTCCCTCTTCCCACCTCCTGTTTGTAAACTGATTCTCTGTTGGTTCCCATCCTCAAGTCCCTTGGTCAGTGGAAACAGCTGACCGCTGACAGGGAAGTGGAATGGCAGTTGAACTCATGCAGGCTCCACCATTAAGGCTGCCCCATTTACCTCCACCCAAGCAGAAAGGTCACACGAGGCTCAAGAGGCCTGGCTATGAAAGGAATAGTGCACTTGTTCAAAAAAAGGGACATAAGAAGAGAGAGAGAGAGAGAGAGAGAGAGAGAGACAGACAGACAGACAGAGAAACAGAGACAAACAGAAATAAAAAGAGCCAGAATCTCTCTCTCTCTCTCTCTCTCTCTCTCTCACACACACACACACACACACACACACACACACACACACACACACACACACACACACACACACTCACCACAGAGGCAACAACCCAAGACAGAGGGTGGATAGATAGAAAAGACAAGAGCCTAAAGGGCTGTGGAAGATGGATGAGATGGCAGTGACAAGTGGCAACAGCTGTGCCCATACAGTACAGTATGGCTGTTTAAAGAATAAGATGTTCAAGGACCAGCAAAGTATGGGAGGAACAGGCTTGCATGCTTGTGTGTTACACAAAAGGGTGTAGCCAGTTAAATCTTTCTGCTGGCAGGAATGTTTTTGATAAGCAAACCATCCTGTGTTTAAACAGAAATGTTTAGCAAAAATATATGTACTGACAGAGTGCAGCAGAAGTTAATCATTTCATACATCAACCAGATCAGATACTGTTCTTATGTCTGGTGGGAATCAACATGTGGTGACAGAGAGAATGACAGTGTTCACATTTTGTTTTCAGGAGTCTACCTTTGTGGTAAAGATGGCATGAGGCTAGTTGAAGCAAATACTTCATACATTCTTCACAGTATAGTAATCTGGAGAACATACACACACCAAGAGAAATGGTTTTGGGGGCGAGTAATGATGGCTTGAGTCTTTTTCACACACACACACACACACACACACACACACACACACACACACACACACACACACACACACACACACATCAATATATCATGCTATTCTTAAAATTCTGAGATTCTAAAACATAAGTTGTTAAGGGGGGTATCTTCCATGATCAATTGTTAACTTGCCAAATGAGCTTTGGACATTAGGGGAAAAAAGAACAAACTGCCAAATGGTATGAGGATGTGATACATCTAATCTAGCCCATGTCGAAGCAAATACAAAACAAAAAATGAAAGTAAAGGTGCCACATCAATGGCAGTTTCTATGGTAACAAGGGGACAGAATAGTTTCTTCAAGCTTCTAAAGGCTCAACCACTGTCAAACTACTGGTTTGCATCAACAAAAAAGGGCTGCAAAGATATATATATATACCACTGGCACCACAACCTCAAGGGATCATTTCTATATGGTCACATACACTTTCTGATTCTGATGGAAGCCAAGACCTTTTGGAAAGAATGGCTAAAGTTGATGGTATCAACAGCAAAGTGACAAGTAACTTTTGATTAACATAAACTTTGAGGAAACTGAAAAAGATCACTCTTCTACTAAAATCTAACCTAACTTCTTCAAGATCTCCTCCAAGAGGCTATTTTTTTTCTCTAAAAGTTCATTTTTCCTTTCAGCTGCTTTAGCCATTCTTTCCAAAAGGTCTTGGCTCTGAGCTTGACTGGCTTTATACCAGGCAGGAGGCTCATTCTTCCTGTCCCGCTTCCTCTTGGTTGCCCTCTGGGTAGGGAGAGATGGAAGAGAAGGAAGCGTGACTGCTGCGCCAGGGGTAGATGAAGGCGGGGCACAGTCAGGCTGGGCAGTGGCGGATGCTGGAACAGCTTCCACATCTTCTTCTGGAACCAGGACTGTAACAAGAAAAGAAATTGTTGATATCTAGAACTGTAAAACGGGGGAATGAGGGTGAAGAGGGACACAGTGAGTTACAAATGAAAAATTCATGCATTGATCAAAACGCAAGTAGAACAACATAGTAAAAACAGCTGCGACCATCACATGCATTAATTTTGTTTCATTGGTAAATAATGCAGATAACCTAACAGGAGGCTATATATAGATCATGTAACCTAAAATTTATATGGGATCATTGATGATCTAGCAAACAATGTAAGTGGTACCCAAACTTAATATGAATTTATTTCCAATTTTTTTATGAAACATAACATTTATCAGACAAAACACTGTTGTCAGCTCAATTGACTTTTAATTGCTTGCTATGTTTTGACTTTTAAGTTTGTCTTTTTCAGGCATCACTAAGTAATGGCACA
>JAWQFJ010034145.1:2500-12500 GCA_034096865.1 Theodoxus fluviatilis | reverse complement strand
TGGAGGATGGTGGGTGGTGGTTGGAGGGTGGTGGGTGGTGGTTGGGGGGTGGTGGTTGGAGGGTGATGGTTGTTGAAGGGTGGTGGTTGTTGGAAGGTGGTGGGTAGTAGTTGGAGGGTGGTGGGTGGTGGGTGGAGGGTGGTGGGTCGTTGTTGGAAGGTGGTGGGTGGAGGGTTGTTGTGGAGGGTGATGGGTGGTGGGTGGAGGGTGGTGGGTGGTAGTTGGAGGGTGGTGGGTGGTGGTTGGAGGGTGGTGGGTGGTGGTTGGAGGGTGATGTTTGGAGGGTGGTGGTTGTTGGAGGGTGGTGGTTGGAGAGTGATGGGTGATGGGTGGTGGTTGGGGGTGGTGGGTGGTTGTTAGAGGGTGGTGGGTGGAGGGTGGTGGTTGGAGGGTGATGGGTGGTTCTTGGAGGGTGGTGGTTGGAGAGTGGTGGTTGTTGGAGGGTGGTGGTTGTTGGAGGGTGGTGGGTGGAGGGTGGTGGTTGGAGGGTGGTGGTTGTTGGAGGGTTGTGGGTGGTAGTTGGAGGGTGGTAGGTGGTGGTTGGAGGGTGGTGGGTGGAGCGTGGTGAGTGGAGGTTGGTGGGTGGTATTTGGAGGGTGGAGTGTGGTGGTTGGAGGGTGGTGGTTGTTGGAGGGTGGTGGGTGGAGGGTGGTGAGTGGTTGTTGGAGGGTGGTGGTTGTTGGAGGGTGGTGGTTGTTGGAGGGTGGTGGTTGTTGGAGGGTGGTGGGTGGTTGTTGGAGGGTGGTGGTTGTTGGAGGGTGGTGGTTGGAGGGTGGTCTGTGGAGGGTGGTTGTTGGAGGGTTGTGGGTGGTAGTTGGAGGGTGGTGGGTGGTGGTTGGAGGGTGGTGGTTGTTGGAGGGTGGTGGTTGGAGGGTGGTGGGTGGTAGTTGGAGGATGGAGGGTGGTTTTTGGAGGGTGGTGGTTGTTGGAGGGTGGTGGGTGGAGGGTGGTGGTTGGAGGGTGGTGGGTGGTAGTTGGAGGGCGGTGAGTGGTAGTTGGAGGGTGGTGGGTGGTGGTGGAGGGTGGGGGGTGGTGTGGTGGGGGGTGGTGGGTGGTGGGTGGTAGTTGGGGGTGGTGGGTGGTGGTGGGGGTGGTGGTGTGGGGGGTGGTGGGTGGTGTTGGTGGTGGTAGTGGTGGTGGGGGGTGGTGGTTGTTGGAAGGTGGTAGGTGGTAGTTGGAGAGTGGTGGGTGGTGGTGGTGGAGGGTGGTGGGTGGTGGTGGGAGGGTGGTGGGTGGAGGGTGGTGGTGGTTGGAGGGTGGTGGGTGGTGGTTGGAGGTGGTGGGTGGTGGTTGTTGGAGGGTGGTGGGTGGGGGGTGGAGGGTGGTGGGTGGTGGAGGAGGGTGGTGGGTGGTGGTGGATGGTGGTGGGTGGTGGTGGGGGGTGGGTGGTGGGAGGGTGATGGGTGGTAGTTGGAGGGTGGTTGGTGGTGGTTGGAGGGTGGTGGTTATTGGAGGGTGGTGGGTGGTAGTTGGAGGGAGGTGGGTGGTGGTTGGAGAGTGGTGGGTGGTGGTGGGGTGGTGGGGTGGTGGTGGGGGTGGTGGGTGGGGTGGGGGTGGTGGTTGTGGGGGTGGGGGTGGTGTTGGAGGGTGGTGGGTGGAGGGTGGTAGTTGGAGGGTGGTGGGTGGTGGTGGAGGGTGGTGGTGATGGAGGGTGGTGGGTGGTGGGGGTGGTGGGTGGTGGGGGTGGTGGGTGGGGGGTGGGGTGGTGGGGGGGGTGGGGGGTGGGGGAGGGTGGTGGTGTGGGGGTGGTGGGTGGGGGTGGAGGGTGGTGTGGGAGGGTGGTGGGTGGTGGGGGGTGGTGGTGGTGGTGGGGGTGGTGGTGGGGGTGGTGGGTGGTGGAGGGTGGTGGTGGGGTTGGGGTGGTGGGTGGTGGTGGAGGGTGGTGGGTAGTGGTGGGTGGTGGGGTGGTGGGGGGTGGGTGGTTGGTGGGGGTGGTGGGTGTGGGGGGTGGTTGGTGGTGGGTGGGGGGGGGGTGGTGGGGTGGTGGGTGGTGGTGGGGGTGGTGGTGGTGGGTGGTGGTGGGGTGGAGGTGGTGGGTGGTGGTGGGGGTGGGGGTGGAGGGTGGTGGGTGGTGTTGGAGGTGGTGGTGGGGGGTGGGGTGGTGGGTGGTGGGTGGGGGTGGGGGTGGTGGGTGGGTGGTGGGGGTGGGGGTGTGGGGGGGGGTGGTGGGTGGTAGTGGAGGTGGTTGTGGAGGGTGGTGGGTGGGGGTGGTGGTGTTTGTGGGTTGTGGGTGGTGGGTGGTGGTGTGGAGGGTGGTGGTGGGTGGTGGTGGTGGGGTGGGGGTGGTGGTGGGGGTGGTGGTGGTGGGAGTGGGTGGTGGTAGGTGGAGGGTGGTGGAGGTGGAGGGTGGTGGGTGGGGTGGTGGGTGGAGGGTGGTGGTGGTGTGGAGGTGGTGAGTGGTAGTTGGAGGGTGGTGGGTGGAGGGTGGGTGGTGGAGGGTGGTGGTGATGGAGTGGTGGTGGTGATGGAGGGTGGTGGTGTTGGAGGGTGGTGGGTGGAGGGTGGTGGTTGGAGGGTGGTGGTTGTTGGAGAGTGGTGAGTGGTAGTTGGAGGGTGGTGGGTGGAGGGTGGTGGTTGGAGGGTGGTGGTTGTTGGAGAGTGGTGAGTGGTAGTTGGAGGGTGGTGGATGGTGGTTGGAGGGTGGTGGGTGTTAGTTGGAGGATGATGGGTGATGGTTGGAGGGTGGTGGGTGATTGTTGGAGGATGGTGGGTGGTTGTTGGAGGGTGGTGGGTGGAGGGTGGCTGTTGGAGGGTGGTGGGTGGTAGTTGGAAGGTGGTGGGTGCTAGTTGAAGGGTGGTGGGTGGTGGTTGGAGGGTTGTGGGTGGTGGTTGGAGGGTGGTTGTTGGAGGGTGGTGGTTGTTGGAGGGTGGTGGGTGGAGGTTGGTAGATGGAGGGTGGTAGGTGGTAGTTGAAGGGTGGTGGTTGGAGGGTGGTGGTTGTTGGAGGGTGGTGGGTGGACGGTGGTGGTTGTTGGAGGGTGGTGGGTGGTGGTTGGAGAGTGTTGGTTGTTGGAGTGTGGTGGGTGGAGGGTGGTGGGTGGAGGGTGGTAGTTGGAGGGTGGTGGGTGGTGGTTGGAGGGTGGTGGTTGTTGGAGGGTGGTGGGTGGTTGGAAGGTGGTAGATGGTTGTTGGAGGTAGGAGGGTGATGGTTGCGGCAGTAGTTGTAATTATGATTATATGATAGTGGCAGCAGTAATATAGTGAAGCTGATACTGGTGATATAATCATGGTAGTTGTGGCGACAGTGATATTGTAAATATGGTGGTGGTTGTGGTCTTGGTGGCAGCGGTGATACAGTGATAGTGGGGATAGTAGCAGCATCGGTATTGTTATTATGGTGGTGGTGGTGGTGGTGGTGGTGGTGGTGGCGGTAGCGGTGATACAGTGATGGGGGTGATAGTAGCAACAGTGGTATTGTGGGTTTTTTTGTGGTGGTGGTGGTGGTAGCGGTGATAGATGGATGATGGTGATAGTAGCAGCAGTGGTATTGTGGTATAGTAGTGGTGGTGGTTATGGTGTGACAGATTTTATGTAGTGATGGTAGTGGTAATAGCGACAGTGATATAGTGATAGTTGATGTGAGGGTGTTGGCATATGTGATACAGTGATGCTGGTAGTGGCAGTGGAAAATTCGTGACATTTTTTGAGTGTGTGCATGCGCCACTGAGCAGCCTTTGGGCTGGAAGTGCGCGCAATATAAATACATTATACATACATTATACATACAGTGGCGATGTAGTGGTCGTGGTGGTACAAAGAGTGATGACAGAGCAACGAGAAGTGATAATATACATACATATGAGAAATGATAATATACAGACATATGAGAAATGATAATATACAGACATATGAGAAATGAAAAATACGTGTGCATGTATCTCATCATTCATCTGCGCCATTTGCCATTTTACGAAAGTGTGCTCAAGGTGCAGTGATGTATGACGATGGATGATGATGTATTGACGATGAATGGATGGATGAATGGATGATGGATGATGAATGGATCGATGGATGAATGGATGGATGGATGGATGGATGGATGGATGGATGGATGGATGGATGTATGGACGGATGGATGGATGGATGGATGGATGGATGGATGGATGGATGGATGGATGGATGGATGGATGGGATGATGGATGGATGGATGGATGGATGGATGGATGGATGGATGGATGGATGGATGGATGGACGATGGATGGATGGATGGATGGATGGATGGATGGATGGATGGATGGATGGATGGATGGATGATGGATGGATGGATGGATGGATGGATGGATGGATGGATGGATGGATGGATGGATGGATGGATGGATGGATGGATGGATGGATGGATGGATGGATGGATGGATGGATGGATGGATGGATGGATGGATGGATGGATGGATGGATGGATGGATGGATGGATGGATGGATGGATGGATGGATGATGGATGGATGGATGGATGGATGGATGGATGGATGGATGGATGGATGGATGGATGGATGGATGGATGGATGGATGTATGGACGGATGGATGGATGGATGGATGGATGGATGGATGGATGGATGGATGGATGGATGGATGGATGGATGGATGGATGGATGGATGGATGGATGGATGGATGGATGGATGGATGGATGATGGATGGATGGATGTATGGATGGATGGATGGATGGATGGATGGATGGATGGATGGATGGATGGATGGATGGATGATGGATGGATGGATGATGGATGGATGGATGGATGGATGGATGGATGGATGGATGGATGGATGGATGGATGGATGGATGGATGGATGATGGATGGATGGATGGATGATGGATGGATGGATGGATGGATGGATGGATGGATGGATGGATGGATGATGGATGGATGGATGGATGATGGATGGATGGATGGATGGATGGATGGATGGATGGATGGATGGATGTGATGGATGAGTGGATGGATGATGGATGACGATGGATGGATGATGTATGACGATGGATGGTGATGGATGAGATGGATGGATGGATGGATGGATGGATGGATGGATGGATGGATGGTGATGGACTGGATGGATGGATGTATGCGATGGATGGATGGTGATGGATGGATGGATGGATGGATGGATGGATGGTGATGTATGAGATGGATGGTGATGGATGACGATGGATGGATGATGGATGGATGGATGACGATGGAGGACGATGGTGATGGATGGTGATGTATTGACGATGGATGGTGATGCATTGACGATGGATGGTGATGTATTGACGATGGATGGTGACGTATTGACGATGGATGGTAATGTATTGACGATGGATGGTGACGTACTGACGTTGGATGGCGATGTACTGACGATGGATGGCGATGTACTGACGATGGATAGTGATGTATGACGATGGATGGGGATGTATTGACGATGGATGGTGATGTATTGACGATGGATGGTGATGTATAACGATGGATGGTGATGTATTGACGATGGATGGGGATGTATTGACGATGGATGTACTGACGATGGATGGTGATGTATTGACGATGGATAGTGATGTATGACGATGGATGGGGATGTACTGACGATGTATGGTGATGTATTGACGATGGATGTACTGACGATGGATGGTGATATATTGACGATGGATGGTGACGTATGACGATGGATGGTGATGTATTGACGATGGATGGTGATGTATGACGATGGATGGTGATGTATGACGATGGATGGTGATGTATTGACGATGGATGGTGATGTATGACGATGGATGGTGATGTACTGACGATGGATGGTGATGTATTGACGATGGATGGTGATGTACTGACGATGGATGGTGATGTATTGACGATGGATGGTGATGTGTTGACGATGGATGGGGATGTACTGACGATGGATGGGGATGTACTGACGATGGATGGTGATGTATTGACGATGGATGGTGATGTGTTGACGATGGATGGGGATGTACTGACGATGGATGGTGATGTATTAATAATAATAATAATAATAATAATAGATCACTCTTATAACGCGCAATACTCCCACACAGTGAGACTCAAAGCGCCTGACGATGGATGGTGATGTGTTGACGATGGATGGGGATGTATTGACGATGGATTGGGATGTACTGACGATGGATGGTGATGTGTTGACGATGGATGGGGATGTATTGGCGATGGATGTAATGACGATGGATGGTGATGTACTGACGATGGGTGGTATTGTATTGACGATGGATGGTGATGTATTGACGATGGATGGTATTGTACTGACGATGGATGGGGATGTACTGACGATGGATGGTGATGTATTGACGATGGATGTAATGACGATGGATGGTGATGTACTGACGATGGATGGTATTGTATTGACGATGGATGGTGATGTATTGACGATGGATGTACTGACGATGGATGGTGATGTACTGACGATGGATGTACTGACGATGGATGGTGATGTATTGACGATGGATGTACTGACGATGGATGGTGATGTATTGACGATGGATAGTGATGTATTGACGATGGATGGTGATGTATTGACGATGGATAGTGATGTATTGACGATGGATGGTGATGTATTGACGATGGATGGGGATGTATTGACGATGGATGGTGACGTATTGACGATGGATGGGGATGTACTGACGATGGATGGGGATGTATTGACGATGGATGGTGATGTACTGACGATGGATGGTGATGTATTGACGATGGATGGTGATGTATTGACGATGGATGGTGATGTATTGACGATGGATGGTGATGTACTGACGATGGATGGGGATGTATTGACGATGGATGGTGACGTATTGACGATGGATGGGGATGTACTGACTATGGATGGGGATGTATTGACGATGGATGGGGATTTACTGACGATGGATGGGGATGTACTGACGATGGATGGTGATGCATTGACGATGGATGGTGATGTATTGACGATGGATGATGATGTATTGACGATGGATGGTGATGTACTGACGATGGATGGGGATGTATTGACGATGGATGGTGATGTATTGACGATGGATGGTGATGTATTGACGATGGATGGTGATGTATTGACGATGGATGGTGATGTATTGACGATGGATGGTGACGTATTGACGATGGATGGTGACGTATTGACGATGGATGGTGACGTATTGACGATGGATGGGGCTGTACTGACGATGGAGGACGATGGTGATGGTGATGGCAACGATGACGATGGGAAGAACTCTCTTTCTTTCTTTCAGCTGAAGTGGGACCAGACTGGACAGCGAAGGAACATTATGGTGAGTATCCACTGGAATGAATGAATGAACAAACGAACGAACAAATTAATGAATGAGGTTTTACGGCCTATCCACATCGAAAGGCTATGCAAGACCATTGAGCACGAAAACCACATGAGTAAGCGCAAATCAAGTCACGATGTCCCTATTCATTCGCCTCTTACAAAAATCACGTAGGGAGACGCGGTGGGTCAATTCTACTCCCCAACCCACAGGAGGCTCGCTCACAATAAAACATGCATCTTGGATACGAATGATGCTGAAAAACATGCTTCTGTCTCAATGTTTACGACTACCGCTGAGGAGCTTGGGTACTTGTTTCACTGCGACTTTCATGCAAAGCCAACGTGCTGAAATAACACATCAATGCCTCTGCTCTATAGGGGTGCAGTACCGTGCCCAGTACATCTCGCAACCCTGAAAACACAACCAGGCTATGAATAGACATCCTCTGTGGGTTAGGGGTAAGAATAGACCTACCGCGTCTCCCTACGTGATTCGTAAGAGACGAATAAGTAGGGACACCGTGACTTGTTTTGCGTTTACTCTAAACTGTTCTAGTGATTTTCGTGCTTAATGGCCTTACATAGCCTCCAAAGACTGATTGGCCGTAACATTCTGTGAACCCGAGTCAGTATTGACTCTGGCACAGTTCGAAATGAATGCGTAATGGACTTGACCCTTCGCATTACAGCATATTGCCGAAAACAGTTCGTTCAGATACTATTTTTCTCTCCACTTTTTACAGAAATCATTCAGATGTCAAAATTTGTTTCCATTTCAACGCAAACATTTTATTTTATCAAATAAACGCTCGTTTATTGCCTCAACAAGAGGAAGTTAAGAATTTTGTGCGAAATAGTCTTAGAACTACTTTAACGGCGTATGTCAGGGAGCAGATCGGCTATCCCACAAGCCTCTCGTGTGACCTTAATTTGCATATTTCGGACGAAAACCTTCCATCACGTGATGTCAACTGGGCTAGAGACACTTTCGCTGGTAGGCGAAGTCTCTAGTGAACTAGAATGAGGCCGTAAAACACTGTGCACTGTCCACTATCCACTGTCCACTACCCACTGCCCACTGCCCACTACTCACTGTCCACTGCCCACTACCCACTGTCCACTGTCCACTACCCACTGTCCACTACCCACTGTCCACTGTCCACTGCCCACTACCCACTGTCTACTACCCACTGTCCACTGTCCACTACCCACTACCCACTGGTCACTATCCACTGTCCACTACCTACTGCCCACTGTCCACTATCCACTATCCACTGTCCACTGTCCACTGCCCACTACCCACTGCCCACTGTCCACTACCCACTGTCCACTGTCCACTACCCACTGCCCACTGTCCACTAGCCACTGTCCACTATCTACTGCCCACTGCCCACTGTCCACTACCCACTGCCCACTGCCCACTGTCCACTGTCCACTACCTACTGCCCACTGTCCACTATCCACTGTCCACTACCCACTATCCACCGTCCACTACCCACTATCCACTATCCACTGTTCACTACCCACTACCCACTATCCACTGTCCACTACCCACTGCCCACTGCCCACTACCCACTGTCCACTATCCACTGTCCACTACCCACTATCCACTGTCCACTACCCACTGTCCACTATCCACTGTCCACTACCCACTATCCACTGCCCGCTATCTACTGCCCACTGTCCACTATCCACTGTCCACTACCCACTATCCACTGCCCACTGTCCACTGTCCACTACCCACTGTCCACTGCCCACTACCCACTGTCCGCTGTCCACTGTCCACTACCCACTGTCCACTGTCCGCTACCCACTGTCCACTACCCACTGTCCACTGCCCACTACCCACTGTCCACTGTCCACTGTCCACTACCCACAACCCACTGTCCACTGCCCACTGTTCACTGCCCACTGCCCACTACTCACTACCCACTGTCCACTACCCACTGCCCACTGCCCACTGCCCACTGTCCACTGTCCACTACCCACTGTCCACTGCCCACTACCCACTGTCCACTGTCCACTGTCCACTACCCACTGTCCACTGTCCACTACCCACTGTCCACTACCCACTGTCCACTGCCCACTACCCACTGTCCACTGTCCACTGTCCACTACCCACAACCCACTGTCCACTGCCCACTGTCCACTGCCCACTGCCCACTACCCACTACCCACTGTCCACTACCCACTGCCCACTGCCCACTGTCCACTGTCCACTACCCACAACCCGCTGTCCACTGTCCACTACCTACTGCCTACTGTCCACTGCCCACTGTCCACTACCCACTACCCACTGTCCACTGTCCACTGTCCACTACCTACTGTCTACTGTCCACTGCCCACTGTCCACTACCCACTGTCCACTGTCCACTGTCCACTGTCCACTACCCACTGTACACTATTCACTGTCCACTACCCACTGTCCACTGTCCACTGTCCACTGTCCACTACCCACTGTCCACTACCCACTGTCCACTACCCACTGTCCACTGCCCACTGTCCACTACCCACTGTCCACTACCCACTGTCCACTGCCCACTGTCCACTACCCACTGTCCACTACCCACTGTCCACTACCCACTACCCACTGTCCACTGCCCACTGTCCACTGTCCACTGCCCACTGCCCACTGCCCACAGTCCACTATGCGATTCACATGAGTCGAACGACTGGGGATATCGAGACCTGATAGCTCTTACTCTTATTAGCTCTGATGATTTTATGACCTTTGACCTTCGACCTT
>JAWQFJ010034142.1:0-28427 GCA_034096865.1 Theodoxus fluviatilis | reverse complement strand
AAAGACAAGCGACGCATTCGCCCCAAAACTTTCTGCTCGGGACGCCTCAGGCCTTCTGCAGCCCACAGCCGGCGCCAACGTTTGTGTTCGATATGATCTGCGGAAGCAGTCCCTCTCCCTCTTCGCAACTACCATCGTCTTTCCCTCAAATGTCACCCCCTTTTGACCAGTGGAGAAGCGACCCACCCCAGGTGACAACCAACTTTGCCGTGAATGCAGTGCTAAGTGGATCTTTCGTGCCTGGTCCAGGCGGCCTCTGTGGGCCGCAGAAATTCAACCTTCACAGACTGAGCGGTTTCGGTACGCCAATGGAGAACAATAATTTGTTTGGCAGCGCAAATGAACCCCACAATTTAGTCACCATAGAACCGAGCATTGCTCTTCAAAAACAGCGTGCTCCACCGCCAATGAACGACCAGCCTTTGGGAACCACGTTGTTTATCCAACCAGTGATGTCTGCCGGAGGGAACAATCAAGATTGTCAATCAGCTGTATCTTTTGCGGGAGACTCATTCCAGATGAGGAATCCGCCTTCGTACAACGCAAGGCACGACACTCTAGATTTCCCGCCAAAACGTCGGACCGGCGGTCGAGACTCACTGCCAGCGGAGCAGAAAGGCACCGCCCACTACATTTCCCACAGAAGATGCTCATCCTGCCATGCTGATATCGGCAGATCTCAACCACAGCGTGCCAACAGAGCGTCCAAGTCCATCTCTCGGAGAAGTGCACCAACTTCGCAACTTGCGGAGCATTTGTATACAGAAGAGGAGCCCGTGGCAGAAGATTGTATTCCTCCTTCAGGGACGAAATATATCAGAGATTTTGTCAGCAGGCTTCGGCGAAATTGTCAGTTCAAAAACGCTTTCATTGCTCAGTGCCACCAATTTCTGCCGGCATATGCCAAACGGAGCAAGCACGCAGTTCATGACACGCTTGAGCTGATGAAAGCCGATGACAGAGTACTCGTGCAGCACGTTGTTGAACTCTTCCAAAGTCTATGGAACAAGGGACCTGTAGCCGCTGTTCTCATGAACAAGCTGTTCTACATACTCAGTGACTATGAGTTTCCGTCAATTTCAGAGTCGAAGAAATCTGAAAGACACCGCAAGCAGGTTCAAGTTCAAAACCGGGGAGATTGCGGATGCGAAAAGGATTATCCTCGTGATCTCCAACCGGCGAGGAAATACAAGAAAACTACGTATCACAAATCGTCAACGCTACAGGCTAAGCGTCAAAAGCCAACAGAAACAGCAACGCCTTCATCTGGCCTCTCGTCCAGCTCCGATTGTGACGATGGCGACGAGAGTAATCTGTCGGAGCAGATGAGCGAAGTTTCATTGGTGGACAAGCGCAGACCAGTCAACGTGACCGATAAGAATGTTAGGCCTGAACAAAGCTTATGGGGAACTAACATCTCTGCCACTTCAGTTTTGCCAGCATCAGAAGAACCAGCTTGGAAGTCCATGTTCAACTGTCCTGCGAGCAGTTACAGACGTAAGGACACTGCAGTGCCCCAGACCGAGTACATCGCTCCCGTTGGCGTTCCCAAGTTCGCTAACATATCTCATCCTTGCGTGTCCAAAACTCCCCAGAGTCGCGCCGACACAGCCGCACACAACAGAGAGCTGCAAACCAAAGAGGGCAACGAGGGGAAACGTAATCGCATGCCAGGCAACAAGAGGTCAACAACTGAAGGGGAAATCCTCGACCCCGCCGACAATGAGGCACAGCCAGGGGAAAGCAGTTTTTCTGCAGCGCGCGACCCTAAAAAGAGGAAGCTGAAAGGATCCCCCCACACTGGAACAACGCGTGCCAAGAAAAACGCTGATCCTCCGAGTGCCTTGAACGTGTGGGAAGGGAAAACTTTGGAAGAATCGAGCAGGCAACCGACCGATGGGAAAGAGTCCGAGAGTGCCGCTGAGAAGACGGGTAGTATGTTGCAACGCAAGCATAATATCATAGCTATATTCCTGGCAGGAAAGTGGTACCATGTCTACAAGGAAGTCAAAGCTGTCCTGGAGGTCGAAGGTCTATTTCACCCAGACGTGACCCTCCCATGGGGAAAGATTTCCTTGAATTCACAGACGACAGCCAACTTGAGGAATCTGCTCTCGCAGCGAGGCCTATTGCAGAATGATCGGCTTGACGAGAATGTCGTTGTCAAAGTAGTTGAGGTGCAGCAAGCTAATGCGTACTACAAACGTCTTCTGGGCAGAAAGAAAGTCAACGACCAGACAAACGACTTCACACCAGGGGGGAGTTTGGCAGAAAATGAAACAGATGATTCACGAGAACAGCAAACCCAGTGGCACAGCGACGACACCAGCTCCTCCTCTGCAGAGGAAGAATGTGCAAGTGTCTGCTCCAAGGCGAAGAGGCTGCAGCGCCGTAACAAGCAAGGACATGAGACGCGACCCAAACAGACAGAGGATTCGGCTAGGAATGGTGACGACCAAAAGCCGACCAAGGAGGACCTTCGGCTGGACCTGAGCAGTTTACCCAAAATTCATACTGGACTCTCGTCTTCGGAATCGGATCCGGGTGTACCTGAATTGCTATGTGACAAGCTTGCGAGTCCAATAACCCCCTTCAGTTCTCAGTCGTCTGACTCGGACACGCTGACCGAGGACAGCTGCCACAGGGGCAGACGCAGATGGAGCGCAAAGAAGCTTGATTGGTGATTACCTGTGCCAGCAACACGTCCAGTCATGCAGCTCTCCCGTACCCCCGTCAACACGCTTTGAAGCGTCCATGACTTCCTAGAACAAAACATGTTCAAATAATGAGTGATTCATCTGAAGTTTTTCAGCTTCAAAACTTTTTTTCAACATTGTCACTAACAGTCGGCAGTTTCTTGTTTCTGTAGTTTGCAAATATGAGCAGTGACATAGAGCCATTCCTTAATAACATTTGTGCCTTCATAATTTATTTTTGGCTTTGTGATGACAAACGACTGACAAGTCAGCATTTCTCGATGGTCACTTCCCAAAAGCAATATATATTTTCTTTAATCCATATCCCCTCTGGTCCGACATTTCTGTGTCACCATTTGACCAGATGGAACATTAGGATGGGATGCACTTCCAAGTTGTGATGATATACTCCTCTCGGGCAGAAATGGCCGGGCAGCAATGCACTCGCACACTGCTGTAGAAGTCAGAACTGCTCTGTACTGAACCACCACGGAAGCCTGAGGAGAGCCATTAGCACAAAAGCCAACGTGGACTGCTTCAAACGACAGGGATGGTAAACACAGAGAGAACTAGAGAGCACTCCGAGAGCGCTAACCTCAGCCAACAAGCCAACATTTCTCTCCCGTGGTCTGTATAATTCAGGCAGCATGTTCTGCTAGCCAGGCCTGACCCTATGAAGTTTATTTTTGCGCCTTTTAGCAGGCTCTGAGTGTACGCCGGCGGAATGAATTGTTTGACGTCATCAACTTCGTGGTGCGCGATAAAATCTCTCTGTGCGAGTATGCTTCCAGCTCCAAACCCAGATAACAGAAAACCTCCAAAAATTCACGGACTGTTACTTGGGTGAAACAATTACCTTCCATCAAATTTCATCCGAATCCGTTTGGAACTTTTGAGTTATTTTGCCGAAAAACGAACTAACGAACAAACGAACCAAGGAAAAAACCAAACCATCTTGGTGGAGGAAATGAATTTTCTGCCACCGAACCAATATTCTGAAGAAACTGTTTCATTGGCCTTCGACACGGTTTAAAGATAGACAGACTATGGTATGTTTGATGCAGGCAATATTCAAGGACACATGGAAACAAACATTTCAAAAGACATTCATTGGACACATGGGTTCTGAAGATTAGTGGTGCAAGAACATAAGATCATGTCAGCGTTGGTTAGTTGCTGTTTTTCTACATTCTAAAACCAACTATGTTGTTCATTCTGGGCTATTGAAATACGAATACAGATACTTTTTCAATGTCCATTGCACGAGAATTCATACCTTATCTGGGTCGTTCTCTAACAGATTTGGCTGACCAAGTACTCATGTTTAACTGCTGACGATAGGACGATGAGGACAAGAACGTCATGAGATGCGAGACCACTGACGGTCTTCAGAGAAAGAACCCCCTACCATCAAGTGTCTCTGCCCTGTCTTCCTGACTTTCTCGGGGGAAGGGGTCAGTCGTCAAAAAAAAGACCAGGCACATTGTGTGGTGGCCTGCCTCGTCGAAACGCAGGCTGGTTATGTCAAAAGGTCAACCTAAGCTTGTCCACTGGGTGACCTCTGGTGCGCCACATTCCCCTGTGTTCCTCCTAAGCCAAATTCAGCTGGATGTCAGCCATGGCTCTCAAGAATTTCGAAACCTTTGGGAGACCAAGCTTCCTGCAGACCTTGTGAGCGGAGTACCCAACAAAACTTTCGCACCAATCTCTGGGAGTACTGTGGTCCTGAATCCACGTGCAGCCAAGTGCCTGGCGAGTGCCTCATACTTGGCAAGTTTCACTTGGTGTCACTCGTCTATGGTGCTCTCCACTTGGACTGTTAGCTCCACAAGAATCATGGACTTAACTTTCATGAAATAAGGACGATATCTGGTCGCTGACCTGTCTTCTTAATCTGCTGAGGGTACTCGGAACTGTTTCCTTCGAGATCCATGGCCATTTTCCATTCCCGAGCGACGTCCAGAATGCTGGGGGATCTGCTTCCTCCTTGGATCGCCCAGGACTTCTCCGCTTCCGTGACGAAGTTCAGTGGGTGCTTGGTTGCTGGCGCGGTCTTGTTGGCCGTCTCAGTGCTGCCCCTCCTACCTCTGCCAAGCGGTGGAGTACTCTGTTGTGGCGCCACGTGAAGCGGTCAAGATCAAGGGCCACTGCGCAACCTGCCAGAATGTGGTACAGCCGGGGTCCTCAACTTTCCCCCATTTGGCCAGGTTGTGTTTTTGGAACCAGGTTGTGAGTCATTCGAAGGGGGGTCATAATGCAAATGTTGTTCCAGGACAGCATGCGTTGCATGGCTGACTCCCAGGTAGTCCACTGACCTTGTTGGGCTTGTCGCACGGCGGTTGTGATTCTTATGGCCTCCTCCGAAGCATGGATTTCCTGGATGAAGAGTTGTCGTTTCTCCCTGTCATCAGCCTTTGACCATTTCGGGGTACCCTCGCTGAATCCCAGTTTTCTATTTCCTGCCTGCCTGGGTGTGACCAAGGATCCCCTTGGTCCTAAGATCCTCACTGGCCACATTGACTGCCTTCTGAACGTTCCATTTTCGACCAGTTCTGAGTGTTGGAACAGTCGACCGGACAAGTTGGTCATCAGAAGTATGGAGCATCATCTGCAGTCTGGCTTGGCCAACCCTGAACTCTTCTGAGATAGACTTCAGCGGCAGGACCAACGACGGATCTTCCATACAGCCCGACGCTGGAGAGACCAGGAGGTTCTCCCAGCCACCTTCTCTGGAACTTGCTGATCGTTGGTTCTAGTGATTCCACGAACTGGTGCATAAGTCGTACACCAACAAGGAGTATGTGTTGGAAAATCCACACCTTGTACTTTCACTGCAGGCCGTATCCCTCGATCTTGACGGCCCAGCTGTAGTAGTTTCCTTGGTCTCCTTAGCTCTTGTTAAGCTGCCGTCATATACCTTGCCAAGGTTCTCCACTGGGTGTTGGAAGACTGTCGGGATAGCCGCTTCAGCATTCGGGAAGCTGACGCGAGGGTCGACCTTGCCTTTCGTGAAGGAAAGGCTTCTGAACTTCTGTGGCTTGAATTTCATACCTGCTGCAGCCTGTCCACGATTATTCTTGCCCCCGTCTCACATCTGACAAGGACGGTCGTGTCGTCCATGAAGGCCTTGAGTGAGGCATGTGATGACCTCCTCCAATGTCGGAGCCGCTGCACTGTGATTCTGCTGCTTTAAGGATGAGTTGCATCACCACCACAAACGAAATTGGCGGGAGTGCGCAGCCTTTTGTGATTTCCACCTCCAGGGGTATGCACTTGGTGGTGTACTGCCTTGTTGAAAACATTCAGAGGGCAAGCCAGATGAGTGTGTGCCCCACCGACCCATAGGCGTTCGCCAGTTCAAGCGATATATTGTGAAGGTCACGCTTCTCAGCTTTAGTCTCCTATAATGCTTGCCATATCATGGTCGAGTATTCCAAGCAGCCCGGCATACCAGGGGCTCCATCCGGTTTGGATGGACGTGTTGACATAGTCGTTGGTGCTTAGGTAGTCGGTCAGTCTCTTTTCCAGGACTGAGAGGAAGATTTTGCCTTCCACATTGACCAGAGAGATGGGGCGAAACTGGTTGATTGCCTTGGAATTTTGTTCATTCGGGTTGTAGGTACCCTCAACCGTTCTCCACTCCTTGCAGACCACCCGTCTGCTCCAAGCAGTTAGAAGCACACTGACTAGCACGTAGCAGTTGCTTTGTGTCAAGGCATCTCTTGTACAGGGTAAATGGGATCCCTTTGGGCCTTGGGGCAGACCTCGAGCGTGCCCTCTGAATGACTTTTGCTATTTCACTTGACGTGGGCTTTCTCAAATAGATCTTGACTCCTGGATCACCTGGCCAGACCATCCCTGCCAACTCCGACACAGTTGGCTGTTTGACGGCAACCGTGTAAGTCTTGTGCAAATGATCCTCCAGCTCTGCCTTGTCTGCCTCAAGGGTGCCAGATCGCGGCACCTCGAACAGGATTTTGGAGAAGCTGAATGGGTCCTTGACATTTTTCTGCCGTGACTTCAATTACGCACTCCTCCTCATCCTGGCCCTTCCTGCCTTCCGCAGTCTGCTGTGTTGTTTCTTGAGTTCTTCCTAGATTGTCCTGAGACCTGCTTTTTCTTACTCCGGAGCACCTTTCCGCTGTCTCCGCAGTCTGTTTTTCTGGTTCCTGATGATCTCCGTCTTTCTTAGGCGCCTGTTCGTCCTGGGCTAGGGGACGCATTCTTCTGCTGTTGCACACCGAAATTTGTCGCGCAGTGGAAGTAAATGGTGTCTATGAAGCGTTGCATCATGCTGTCTACTGAGCCTTTTGAGGTGAGCAGGGGAACGAGTTTGTTGACCAGTTCATCGTCTAGCCTTTTCTACTCGTCCTTCTTGCCAGCAGATGGAAAGTTGATCCGGGGCCCTCTTTCCCCTGGGGAGATGATGGGGCCCACCTCGAACAGTGTGGATGGCTACCTGGCAGAGCTCTCCCGACGATTTATCTGTCTGCTCCCCAGACCTGTACCCCAGACCTTGAGGAATCCAAACACCCCGTCCTGGTCCTGTGGCCCTTCATACCTCTCTCTGTCTGAAGCTTCTTGCCGCATTCACAGCAGAATCGCTGAGCCACTGATGGGTGTCCATGGAACGGTCCGTTCCGTTTCCAGTTGCCTGCTGATGGATCCATCATTCTCCCCACCTATCGGAGGATCCGAGGGTCATCTTTTCTTCCGTCGACTTGTAGCAGGTAGGTACAAGGCATGAGGTTTCCAGCCCACATATGAAAGTTTCTGGTCATTCGTCCTAATGCATTGAAGCACACGACGATTCAAAATGTGGGTAACATTTGTTTGCTTCCTTTCAAAGTACTGAAAATATGTTTAGGAAAAGATTACGATTACATTCATTTGCACCGAAATATCAACTCACACAGATCTTTTCATTATAAAAATGTATCTTCGTCGGGAAATGACAACATTAAGTATCGTAAGTGGAGCTAGTCAAAGGGCGTGTGAAAAATGTAGAAATCCAGGGCGTTCACTCTAAGATCAAATGCAACCCTTTGCAGAGACATGTATACGCTTGACTGAAAAGAAGTATTGTCTTATTTGTTTTTCTAAAATGTGCGCAGAGAAAGTGTGATCCACTTGATCCGTTACCACTCAGGAATGGCGTTGCTTGGAAACCTTAGGAGCTCGCTGATTCGGAGATTGCCAACTTTGCAATGCTGCAAATTTCTTTTCTGTTTTTTTCTTCTTCTGTTTTTTTACAAGTGTTTATCATATACATGTATACTGTTGCAAATAATCCCATTTTGGAAGAGACGATTTTCCTGCCTGTTCACCACCTCTGTTAGCATCGTTTTCGCTTTGAACCTCATTTGGTTAATAAATGTGTTTTCAGCACTAGTTAAGGACATTCCTTATCCACAGAATTTTGGTAGTCGCTGTTGCTACAGTAATCAACTGGAAGACGTATTTTGTGGTCCAGAGAACTCCCTGCTATATTTGATGAACAATGAAGTATTCTGCTCGCAAGCGTGCGCGCGCACACACACGTAGACCCACCTACACACACACACACGCACGCACACACACACGCACGCACACACACACACACACACACACACACACACACACACACACACACACAGAGCACTGTCCTTGGTCTACTACAAATGGAGGGGAATGAGAGACAGGTAAAATGCGCCACATTGTGAGGTTATTCAGTTGTGTCAGCATAGAGAATCATGGAAGAGAGATGCAAAGGTCCTGGTGAGGAGAAGCTAAAACATCCAATGCTTTGCTCCAACCTGATGGGGACTCGGGGGGAGGGGGGGGGGGGGGGGGGGGGGGGGGAGGGGACAGGGGTGTGTGTCCCAACACAGAGCTTAGACTACAGCGTCATAGATGGTTAATAATACGTACGGATCTTGGGACACATGAGTATATGTACATTGCGAATCATTAGCCTTGTTCACGAGGCGCAGCAATGTGCAGCGCTGCACAGCGCTTGCGCCATGAAACGGCTTGTTCAGGACCGTAGCGCTGCAAAGCGCTGCACATTGCTGCGCCTCGTGAACAAGCCTATAGTTATACACAGTCACATTACATTTTGAGTCTGAATGATTACAACACACATCCGAAGCCCGTCAACGCCACCCTTTTCACCTGGAAACCATGGCTGCAGGGCGTTATGGATTTATTTGGCAGTCTCTATAAGGAAGGTTCAGAACAGCCAGAGGTCACTGGGGGCAATTGTTGACCACTTCGGGTCATGAAGCCTTGCTGCAGTCCACCAAGCCACCCAGGAAAGAGGGAAGGAGGGAGGGAGGGAGAGACAGCTCAGGTGGCTCAATTTTTCGCCCACTCTTAACAGGTGCAATGTAAGGGAGGTAAATGCAGCCACACTCAGAGGTACATTTTCCGCCGACCCCACCGATACAAGTCGACATTACCACGGCCATTTACCAGCAGCAGCGGCAGGAGCAGCAGCAATAGCATCTGTCCCAACTACGGTAGTTATCTGCCATGGGCCATACCCTGTTCTCGTCATGCCCACCGAGGCTGCATCGACTGTGGCCGAAGATACCACACAAGCTCTTTCGATGAGCTCTTTTCTCCTCAGATACTCTCGACATCTTTTCTTGGCATGGGTGTTGGTGGTGCTTGCATGATCATTGGCTATTTCTTACCAGTTTGTGCTGTCTGTGTCGATCGCCTTCTTGTCTTGCTCTTGTCAGCATAACCGAGTCGCCCATCTAATCATCTGTGAGAGCACATCTTTCTGGTCTGCAACCGACCTAATTTCTGACAATATTTCAATACATATTCAGTACAGCTGATGAGGGAGGTAGCTAGCAGTTTCTGCTATGAGACCGAGTCCAAGGCAACTCAAATACAGCCATGTCAGTCCAATGCTGCATCAAAATGTATGCTTTCCACTTGGTTGCATCTTTTCCAATCTCTCCTACATAACTTCCAAATCTCCGATACCTAAAACTTTCGAAGTAATGAAACTGCTCACTGCATATTTTTTCCTGACCTTTCCAGATTCCCTGCCAGTTGGAGAAACTTTAGAATTTGTTACATCATGGGGAACATAACCATTGTCTATTACAAGGGATGCATGCTATTCTTTCTCCAATGCATTTTCCTGCAATTCATTAACATTTTCAGCAAGCTCTGCAGCCAAATATCTCCCGCTGGGATGGAAAACCACATCCGCTAGATATTCAAGACAGACCCAAGTCCCTACACCTTTACATTTATTTCATCTCTAGCTTCCACGTTCCCCTGGACTGGCTATAACCTTACTGGGGATGGATCAACCTCATCCCACATTCCCCACACCAGGTGACATTTATGTCTCAGTGGACTCCTAGGCTTTGCATGCTTCCCAGGGAATTGAGATAGTGTCTGAACGTCTGATAGAGAGGCCCTATGACCAGGGGTATAAGCATGTGGTGTGAACACCAACATAATGGATGGAAAGTCTTGATATCAAAACAAGCACCTTCACCATTATTGTGATATCAAAGGGTTTTCATTCGATTTGCTTTTTCATCACCTGTGACAATGTGCAGAAAAGCATTAATTACAATTTTTAAAATCCCATTTCATTACTTTAAGCTAATTACAGAGCAATATGGTGCAAATTTATAAGACATTATTTTATGTAACCATGTCATCTTGTTAAACCCATTTATTCCCATTAAGCCAGGCAAATTTTTAAGAAAAGAATTCCAATGACATTCACCCTGGAACATGTCAGCACTGCTTCTCTCTCAACCACAAGACAAATGGAATCACCAGGGAGAATTCAAGTTTTTAATCAATGACTGACGAAATGTTGACAAGCAAGCTCCCGACCCTCAGACACTCCAGCTCCAGCTTCCCTCCCTCTCACACACAACAGGAGCAAAGGGAATGAAAAACAAACTCGAAGGCTTTGCTTTCGCCCACTATATGTTACTGATCACTGACGAGTTTTCCCACACACCTCAATGCCTCTTCTCCTCCCATCATTCTACAATCATGTCTTTGCCATTCCACACATCAAAGTCTTGGAGAAGAGGCAGGCAATTATGAGAATAGGAGAGATGCCAGTAAGCGAAGAGTGAATCTAAAACTCTGTAGCATTACCATGCAAACTCTCACATGTATAGTGATGGATATGTTAGGCAACATGTGGAGAATTAAAAGCTATAACACATTGCAAAACATCAGCTCTAACTCAACATCATAGTGAGTGACTGCACTCTTTCAGCTGAAATTATATTTCAAAATGGACACATCAGTTTTAATGGGCCATGAACACATCAAACACTGATGAGGTACCTAACAATCATCCCTACAATATAGTGAACTCCACAATCCCGTCATCTCCACCCCAAAGTCCATAATAACATTTATCATACACTTAGTTATCTTGCTCTGTACACCGCCTGATAGCAAACAAGAAGAGCCACACAAGGTATCAAAACTGAGGACGCCTCTGTTGGCTTCAGGGCAGGGGCAGGCAGCATCTCTATGCGTAGTACTGGAGATTGGCCTTCTTCTTTGCTTGCACCTCAATGATGGCATCCATGTAGTCCTCATGGTTCAGCTCCAGTGCCTCTCTCCTCAGTGCAATCATGCCCTGCACAGCAGCAAAATCAACATCACTAGATGTCCTGTATATTACAAGGTAATATCTAAACGGCCACAATGTCAAAGTTGGTACTAGAATCATACACCCTGTTTTTGATAAGGAAAAAATAAAGTTGTGGTTACAGCAACATGGGAAAAAAAAGGTCCATAGATTGGCCTAAACTTATTTTTTAATTTCTTTTTTAATCAAGAAGAGATCAGACTGAACACAAATCAAAATTTCTCTTTTGCTGAAAAGTACTTGAAAAGTGGATTTCCCGAGTGCTCATAGGCAAAGGAGATAAGACAGCACACAGTTTGTTGTCTACTGTCAATTTCTTTCTTTCTCTTTTTGCATGATTGGAAAAATAGTTTAGGGTCTGCAGAAAAAAAGGGTTGGCCAGGTTTCCATAATCACAACTTTTTTGGTCGTTGCCGAAAGTCAAAAACTATTTCCTTCCTCACTATGTTGTACTAAGTGATGCTTCCTGCCAAGAAGATTTCTCTGTCAGAAGCAATAAATGATGATGATTTAGGGCGACTTCCTCATGATGATGCCCTTTTTGCAGTTCACTACTAGAGAGACTGCAGACATCAACAGATGCAGGAAAGGACAATGCCCAAGCTGATACCATTGTCCATTTGATGAAAGGAAGAGAGAGGGAGGGAGGGAGGGAGGGAGGGAGGGAGGGAGGGAGGGGAGGGAGAGAGAGAGGGAGAGAGAGAGAGAGAGAGAGAGAGAGAGAGAGAGAGAGAGAGAGAGAGAGAGAGAGAGAGAGAGAGAGAGAGAGAGAGAGAGAGAGAGAGAGAGAGAGAGAGAGAGAGAGAATGCCGATATGTCCCTGCCTACATAGCATCTTTGATTTCATCCAGTAAGTTAGCTTTGCCACCGAAAGAGTCCACATAAAAATCACTCAATCCCTGCATCTTCAGACAACACTGTACTCACTACATTGTAGCAAAGAACATAGACATAAAGAAGCGTCACTCCTGTATCTTGTATAGTAAAAATGCAGGACGAGATTTTGGTTACGTCACATGTATTTTTTACGTCACATTCACTCGCGAGTAATTTCCCTTGTTTTTGGATGTATACATAATTATAGTAAAATGAATAGATGGCATAATCGCTCCAAGCATTGATTTCGCCTGCCTTACATCCAAAAGCAAGGGACGCAACTCTAAATCTCGTCCTGCATAAAATCGCGGAGTGACGCTTCTTTATGTCTATGTTCTTTGATTGAAGTCAGTCATTACTCTGTAGCACATGCTTTTTTCTAATGAGGACATCATTTACCTATTTGATAATTCCATTGGAAAAGTACCATTACCTCCACTGAGGAGATATGTTTTACCCTAAGTTCATGAGTTGAGCTATTTAGCAAAATAACTCAAAAAGTTCAAAACAAATCCTGCTGAAATTTGGAGGAAGGTCAGGGTTTCACCCAAAGAAGAATGATTATATCAAGGTTATCTATTAAAGTATTATCTCCTTTGGGTATCACAACCAAAAACAGCATGCTATCTGTTGTGTAGTTTGGGAATTGTAACAGATTTATTGCCCATCATGAAGGTGATGAGATTAAACTATTGATGATGCTGGCATATGAGTTCTGTGCTTGCTTTTTGCCAATAAAATGAACTACAACCTAGTTGAGTCAGGCCTGGCTAACAACACATGCTGCCTTTATTAATCATACAGGCCATAGGAGTTAATGCTGGTTTCCTTGGCAGAGGTTTGCGCTCTCAGAAGGCTCTCTATTCTCCATGAATGTTGTGTTGATTATTATTCTGGAAAATTCATGTCCCATGTTATGTCACACATAAGTCTTTATGGCAACACTCTCAATGCACTGGGAGTTATCATGCTGTCTAATGCAGCAGTGTAACTAATACAGTTCTAATTTCTTCTTAGTTTAGATCAAAGACTATTTCCTTGTTTTCTTAAGAAATGACAAAGCAGTAGTGTGGTAAGACTGTTGGAAAATGATAAACCAAGAAGATGGAAAAGATGACAGAAAAGAAGACGGTGGAAAAGAAGACGATGGAAAAGAAGATGGAAATAAGAAGAAAAAAAAGAAAAAGAAAAAAAATACATCATGGAAGAAGAAGAAGAAGAAGAAGAAGAAGAAGAAGAAGAAGAAGAAGAAGAAGAAGAAGAAGAAGAAGAAGAAGAAGAAGAAGAAGAAAAAAAGACATCATGGAAGAAGAAGAAGAAGAAGAAGAAGAAGAAGAAGAAGAAGAAGAAGAAGAAGAAGAAGAAGAAGAAGAAGAAGAAGAAGAAGAAGAAGAAGAAAATGCAAGCATGAAGTGTAGAATGGATCTATTAATCAAACGGAAGCAACTAGACATTATGCGAATCCTTCTCTCCCTTGTCAACTTTCAGCAGAACGACCTATTCCCTTCTCCTTGGGGCACATCAACTTTCAATGGTTGCCGCTTTGGTCCCCCTGGTCTGTGTTGTGTCCAGTTTTGACACTGCCAAAATGTTTATTCAAAAGTGAATACTAGTTTTGCTGAAGACAAGACTGAGGCTAATTCATCCTCTTTTAAACTTATTTATAATCCTCACATTCCTCAACTATCACCCCCAAAATCACTGTAGAGAACAATATAGGCAAAAGGCTCTGTACTCACAGCTTCCACACACACAGCCTTCAGCTGGGCACCGTTGAAGTCATCAGTGCACCGTGCCAACTCTTCGTAGTTCACATCTTTGCTGTAACAAGAAGCAACACAATTATTCTTCACATTGACACTGCATAACCTGACACAATCCCTCTCCATAAATGAAGCCAAGAGGGCAAATATTTATTTAAAAACAGCTAAATGCTTGGAATGTCAGACCTACCAGCCTCTAATCCGAAAGATTCTTCCAGAAGATATGTATATCATAACATCCAACAGGAATGTTCCCTTGTCTTCTCTTGGCTGGTTTCTGGGTATCACAGCAACAGCAGAAATCTCTGTGATTGGCCCTCTTCATTCTTCCTTTGTCCTCTCTGTCCTCTGACACAGGGCAAACTCCAGGCCCCTCCCCACCTTGACTTTGTCCCAATACCTCAAACTCGTCCTCTCCTCATCATAGGACATGCGAGACTGTCTTTGCCAGACATTATTCTCACAAAACTTTCCCAAGGAGACATTAATTTAAAAGCCATTGATAGTACAAAATACTAAATTAAAACATATCAAAAGGGAAGAATGTTTGTTCTGTTTCCAACAAAGAAAACATTTTGAGAAAGTAAGTAAATTTTTATCTAGAATGCCTCACTGTAACTAGGTACTGGCAGCCGCAGCCAGTTTTGCCGGGAAAGGTGCCTGCAGGCTAAAAATTGATGATTTACCCCGTGATGTTTATATATTTAAATTGAAAAGTTTCGCACCAAAACTATGTGCAAAATAAAGTTTCAACCTTCATCTGTCGTTCTGTGTTGTTTTTTATGTTGTCTGTGATCTGTGGTACTTGTGCGAATGCACTAAAAGTACTAGATGAAACACAAAATACGCTTCGCGTCATCAGTCGGAATGGCGTATTTCACCGAGCATATTTACAGTGTGTTAGAAACAATACCTTTCGCGCCGTCAAGAAACCCATTCCAAGTATGCGAATTACTGAGTCAGCAAGACGAAGCTCCACAGTTTATTCTCGTATAAATATTTTTCCAAAATAAAGCGATTAAGTTAAAGAAAATTCTATCTGAAAATATGTCTAATTTTCAAAAGCTCATATCTCTGGAACTACTCAACGGATTATATACAATAAAGACGGAAATTAAAGCTCATTTTATGCCGAATTTAACGATATATGAAACGTGTCGGACAAATGAATGCTCGCGCAGCGCGAGCCAAACGGAGACGAGTACTCTCCGCGCACTGGTAGTGGAACGCATCATGGCGGACTACGCATCTACGAGCGGTTGTGGCAAATCGGAGTTATTTGTTTGCAGCATCAAGTCTAGTCTTGATAAGTAGCCTAATTCGATGTCTAAACTCATTAAGTTACCAGTACTGCAAGTTATTAAAGCTATTTTTTGCTATTCATGGCAAAGTTTACGCAGAATTAACAGCAAATGTTTGCCACGTGACCGGGTCAAAGTTGTGTGTTGTGTATATGTGCATTCGAAGTGTAGGCCTATCGTATTTTTCTTTCTGCTGATTGTTATCATCAAAATATTATGACAGGAATGTCTGTATGCTATAAACAACATAAATAAGTGTTTTGTTGAATTTTAGCAGGGTGTTCGAAAACAAAAATCGATGTCTATCATAGACCGAAGTGCGATCCCATATCGAATAGTCATGTGTTTGGATGTATACACACACGTGCCAATAACATCTGATTCTCATCTCTGAGGTACGCAGCCAAACTGCTGACATGTTAAAAAAATATTAATGACCTTTTATAGAAATGCAATGCTATTTTATTTTTCTGTTTTATTTTAGACTATGCACAATTCCAGCGTCCGAGCTCTCTCTCTCTCTCTCTCTCTCTCTCTCTCTCTCTCTCTCTCTCTCTCTCTCTCTCTCTCTCTCTCTCTCTCTCTCTCTCTCTCGCGCGCGCTCTCTCTCTCTCTCTCTCTCTCTCTCTCTCTCTCTCTCTCTCTCTCTCTCTCTCTCTCTCTCTCTCTCTCCAGCTATGGAGCAAGAGCATTTCATCCAAAGGAAGAGTAGAAGAGGGACATTGTGTCATAAACATGCCAAATAAATGAAACACTTTCCAAATTAAACATCCACATGAAAAAAATCATCAATACAATACTAATAGGCACATATTTCAAGGTTTTCTTGGATGGATGGATGATTGGATGCATGAATAGGTGGATGGATGGATGAATGGATGGTTGGTTGGATGGATGGATGGATGTATGTTATGGCCTATCAGACTTCCTATGCTATATCTATTGTCCACAGAGCCGCAATGTTTTTTTAATAAAAATTAATTAGCAAGATATTTTGTTAACCTATATTTTAAATATATGTTAATTTGCAAAGTTCAAACTATTACTGAGCCACATGCAATATTTCATGCTGGTAACTGATATAGTTTTTTAGATAGGAAGATTTTCAGTGAGCCATGCCCCCGCAGAATCACGCCTTATTTGTTACTAAAAATAGACTGGCTAAAAACTATGTGCACTTTTCTGGTAAATTTCAGTTTATTTGCAAAGGTAAAACTATAACAAAGCCAGACACCAAATTTTATGCAAGTATCTCATATAGTTTTTGAGATAATAAGCTTTTCAGTCAAGTACCCTCATAATTTCACTTTTTTCCATCACGCAAATCGGGGTTTTCCTCAAATTGATAACACAATATCTTGAACTGTAAGCTTTTTTGTATCTTGGAAAAAAATAGTGTCAAATTATATGATATAGTCTTCTGGTATAATAAGTCTGATAGGGCTCACTTCAATGGTTTTTGTTCAGCAGGCCTTCAAATATGGTCCTCGGTGATGTTTTGCACGTTGAAAATTCTTATTTTGGGCCATATTCAGCACCCTGTTGTACTGGAACTGCATTAAAGAATGGCTTCATTTTGCTTACATGAACTGCCTACAATATATTGATTTGGAATTAGGCAATTTATGCTGAGTACCTTGTATGATTAGAGGACTGTTAGGCTGCAAAGTGTGGAAAATATTTAGTATTACTCTACGTTTCGCGTTTCCATATACAATAAATGCTGTATCTCCAGAACCAATCAAGATAGACACTTCATTTTTGTTTTATTTTAATTCTTTCATCAAGTAGTAAAAGCACAACACATAAAAACAAAACAATCTCTGAGTCAAAATTTTGGCTGCCAGTACCTACTGTAACTGTAATTCACCTAATCACCAGCAGCAGGACATCTCAGGAGGTGTAATGGTGGCGGTAGAGAGCACACACTGCCCTTCACAAGGTGTAGACTCATATGCACACAAGCAAGGCCCTTACTTGACATTCATCTTTCTCGAGTGGATCTGCAGGATGCGGGCCCGAGCCTCCTCGTTGGGATGGGGGAACTCAATCTTCCTGTCCAGACGTCCCGAGCGCAGTAGGGCAGGGTCCAGGATGTCCACTCTGTTGGTGGCAGCAATCACCTGCACACAGAAAAGAATGAATGAATGAACAAATGAATGAATGAGTGAGTGAATCGATTAATGGAATTGTTTGGCCTTTCAGACTATGAATGCTTTGTAAGGTCATTGCCTACAAAATCATCAGAGCTGCTCAGAGGAAGAACAATTTCCCTCCTTATTTGCCCCAAGGGAATCCAGCAAGCAGATGCAGTGGGTCTATTCTTACCCCCAACACACAGGGGTTTGAAAGTCCAATGCAAACAAAGGGTTAAGACCAGTGCAGAGTGCCATGAAAGCCAGGCTAAGAGGTCTCATGGATGTGAATGCAAGGGCAAACATAGCAGTCTACAAGAAGATGAGGCAAGTGATACAAAATCCATAGGGCAGTATCAGGTGTTTTACAGGAAAGAAGACTAATACTGAACTGTTGATCAAGTACCTGGTGATGCGAAAATAACCATACCTGGTACAGATTACTGCCACGTTAGACATTACATTCATGTTTCATCACCTAGTAACTGTATGGCAATATCAAAGAGTCCACAAAAATATTTTCCACCATCATACTCTGATGAACTTGAATTGAAGGTTGATCAAAGAATGCATCCTTTCACCATACTGCATGATGGTGACTCTCTTTGGTTTTTTAACTCCCGTGATCTGTCATCCTCACTACCATCTAAATACTTCTTTCCAAAAACAAATATGCCAACAGATATTGTATATCATACTCCTCTATACCATGGAAAAGTAAGTAAGTGCATATCAGTTGGCACACACAAATCAACCCATTTTGCATGTGATAGCTGCCACAAAATATTCCTTTTTCTCAGGCAGAGATTCAAATTATTGCCCATTTGCCCAGGTGACCTACCTTGACCTGCATGTTGGGCTGGAAGCCGTCCATCTGGTTGAGCAGCTCCAACATGGTTCTCTGTACCTCCCTGTCTCCAGCCTTCTCACTGTCAAAGCGCTTGGTGCCTGCACAGGCAACGCATGTTTACCAGCACTGCCCTCTATCCCTCAGTGCTCAACATCAATGTAAACTTATGCAATTTTTGCATGCATTAATATACCACTAGGCATCTAAATAACGAAGACAACACTGCTATCACGAACTATCAATAACTAAGATGGAGCAAAATAGCACTTCTTTTTCCTGCTACATTCATGAAATGAAATGTTAAATTGGCAACCAGTTACATTCTGAGTAACTTTCCCACCAATATCTCCCATGATCTTATACAAGACTTTCTACTTCTCTGCAAGTGAACCATGTGTTCGAATAAATTTCATCAGTTAAACTCACAACAAATTATCCATTTTTAGAAAAGAATTTCAATAGCCCAATTATTTAGCATTCTCTCAATTCCGGAGGACCTAGACAACAGTGTTCTTACTTCATAACTCCATCTCCCTTCCATTTCACAACCATATCAGTAGACATCCACACTTCATGGCCACACACTCACCGATGGCATCCAGCTCATCAATGAAGATGATGGCTGGGGCCTTCTCCTTGGCCAGGGCAAAGGCATCACGCACCAGCTTGGCTCCATCTCCAATGAACATCTGCACCAGCTGTGGACCAGCAAGCTTGAGGAAGGTGGACTTGGTCTGGGCAGCACAGGCCCTGGCCAGCAGTGTCTTGCCAGTGCCAGGGGGTCCATACAGCAACACACCTGCATGTCACACAGCAACCCATGTAAACGAATATAAATACAACTGTCTTGCCAGTGCCGGGGGATCCATACAGCAACACACCTGCATGTCACACAGCAACCCATGTAAACGATAAATACAACTGTCTTGCCAGTAACAGGGGGTCCATACAGCAACACACCTGCATGTCACACAGCAACCCATGTAAACAATCATAATTAATACTTAAAGAGTTAGGCTTTTTTTGTAGTTACGGTAACCCAACCAGATTGTACAACTGTTCAGGTTGACCTACCAACCATATTTTTGTATTGCTATGTGACCATAACCACAACTTTTTTTCTTATAAACATAATATCAATAATTACATCAATGACTAAGTGAGCAAAGGCAGTTAGCAGTTTCTCCAGTGACTACCACATGCTCTGCTCAGCATCACAGCAGTATGTCATACATCAATATTGACCTATGATCACTGCATAACTAAGTTTGCAGTGTCTTGCTACATTCAGGTGGTCACTACATCACCATATCTCTGCCTGTCATGCAGTACCCCAGTAGACGCAGCATATGCTGCAAGGTCGTGACTGGGCCAAGCCTGCTAGTCACTGCATATGCCACGAGAGATGAAGGAGTAATTTTGTGAAGGAGCTTTCCAAAAACTACCCCCAAAAGTCATCATTAACATTTTCTGAAAACAATGACATATATTTGTTCTTAATTAATTGTGAGTACTTCTGGTATTGGTTTGCTATTTTTGTTGAATTGATAGAGGAGCATGTGCAAAAGGAAAGGGTAGGTGTCTTGTCCTTGCAATGTAGCTTTGTTGATAGAGGAGCATGTGCAAAAGGAAAGGGTAGGTGTCTTGTCCTTGCAATGTAGCTTTGTTGATAGAGGAGCATGAGCAAAAGAAAAGGGTAGGTGTCTTGTCCTTGCAATGTAGCTTTGTTGATAGAGGAGCATGTGCAAAAGAAAAGGGTAGGTGTCTTGTCCTTGCAATGTAGCTTTGTTGATAGAGGAGCATGTGCAAAAGGAAAGGGTAGGTGTCTTGTCCTTGCAATGTAGCTTTGTTGATAGAGGAGCATGTGCAAAAGGAAAGGGTAGGTGTCTTGTCCTTGCAATGTAGCTTTGTTGATAGAGGAGCATGTGCAAAAGGAAAGGGTAGGTGTCTTGTCCTTGCAATGTAGCTTTGTTGATAGAGGAGCATGTGCAAAAGAAAAGGGTAGGTGTCTTGTCCTTGCAATGTAGCTTTGTTGATAGAGGAGCATGTGCAAAAGGAAAGGGTAGGTGTCTTGTCCTTGCAATGTAGCTTTGTTGATAGAGGAGCATGTGCAAAAGAAAAGGGTAGGTGTCTTGTCCTTGCAATGTAGCTTTGTTGATAGAGGAGCATGTGCAAAAGGAAAGGGTAGGTGTCTTGTCCTTGCAATGTAGCTTTGTTGATAGAGGAGCATGAGCAAAAGGAAAGGGTAGGTGTCTTGTCCTTGCAATGTAGCTTTGTTGATAGAGGAGCATGTGCAAAAGAAAAGGGTAGGTGTCTTGTCCTTGCAATGTAGCTTTGTTGATAGAGGAGCATGTGCAAAAGGAAAGGGTAGGTGTCTTGTCCTTGCAATGTAGCTTTGTTGATAGAGGAGCTTGAGCAAAAGAAAAGGGTAGGTGTCTTGTCCTTGCAATGTAGCTTTGTTGATAGAGGAGCTTGAGCAAAAGAAAAGGGTAGGTGTCTTGTCCTTGCAATGTAGCTTTGTTGATAGAGGAGCATGAGCAAAAGAAAAGGGTAGGTGTCTTGTCCTTGCAATGTAGCTTTGTTGATAGAGGAGCATGTGCAAAAGAAAAGGGTAGGTGTCTTGTCCTTGCAATGTAGCTTTGTTTAAGTAGAGTTGACAGACCAAACAGTCCCTACTATGACACCAAGGTAAGGGTTAAATAATTACAGCAATTAATTACTAAGCTAGCAGTAGCAGCATCTTGCCAATATCAGGGCATGTACAGCAACACACCTGCATGTCAGTGAGCAATCCACATTGGCAATTGCTGCAAAAATTAACTCTCTTCGACTAGTTCCAGTCTTTCCCTTTCAATAAGTTCCACACGGAATGCATTTCTTAAACAAGAGGTTTTTATCAGCAATCTATTTGCTCAGCAAGAAAATGGGAAAATTGCAGAATGGAGGAGGGTTATGCTAATAATGTCTTGCTATCAGTAGGTGGTATTTACAGTAACACACCTGTATATCACACAGCAATCCACATCAACAACTGTAGCAACAACTGAGTCAATGGAGGTCTCTGCAGCAAATCCTCTGCATGTCACATGTCATCCATAATGATAAATACAGCAATGACTAACCTAGCACTACCTTGCCACTACCAGGCAGTCTGTGCAACAACATATCTGTACGTCAGAAGTCAGCCTGCATAATCACAACAGTGCCTAACAAGCAACAGATTGCCTACAACACATAATACAGTGTAGTCCGGATATATGATGGCATGCATATATGTCGGAGTCCGCTTATATGTCGGGAGACCCCATTGGACGGAATCCGTCCCTTCTTTGTATGACTAAAAACTCAGGAAGCTATATGTCGGGTCTGATGACGGCAAGCACGCTTATATGGCGGGTCAGCTGAGACCAAGTGACAACTTTGACAACTAATCTACCCGCCACAGTGAATGCAGCAACGCCACGAGAGGGTGAGAGAAGTGTTCACAGGCTAGACTCTCTCACTCTCACAAGTGTAAGACAGTCATTCCTTGCTCAAACTCTGCCAACATGGCCACACCAAAGAAAAGGATCAACCTCTCTGTAGCTGACAAGTTGAAAATGCTTGACAGAATGAAGTCCGGAGAGCCAAGACAACTTGTTGCAGAGATGGGGATTTCGATGAGAACACTCGAGAGGATCATAGCAAATGAAGCGGAAATTCGTGACACCGCTGCCACCATCCCAGACAAGTCGCGAAAACGAAAACGAACCGGCAAAAACGAGGATGTTGAGTCGGCCCTTGGCTCGTGGTTATCGGCAGTTAGAAACAAAAAACAGACTGTCACAGGCCCTATGCTAATGGCGAAATCTAAAGATTTTGCAGAGCGCTTGGGCTCAGACTTTACCCCGAGCTCTGGCTGGTTGGCTAGATGGAAGAACCGGATGGGCATAAAGTTTAAGCGGGCTCACGGAGAAAAAAAACTCTGCTGATGAAGCAGCTGCAGAAAACTGGTTGATGCACAGACTACCCCAACTCTTGGAAGAATTTCCAGAGAATGACATTTTTAATACAGATGAAACTGGTCTTTTTTATCGAGCAACACCAGATTCCAGTCTCTGCTTTGCAAAAGAGCAGCTGTCTGGGTCAAAGAAGGCACTGGACAGAATCACTGTCCTGGTTTGTGCAAACATGTCAGGCACAGAAAAGTCGAAGCTCGTAGTGATAGGAAAGAGCAAGAACCCCAGATGTTTCAAGGGGGTTGACGTTGGAAAACTTCCTGTGACTTACACGTCGAACACAAAAGCGTGGATGACTCGCATCATCTTCACTGAATGGATATCACAATGGGACCGAGAGCTGAGAGGGACTGGGCGCAGAATTCTGCTCTTAGAGGACAATTGTTCCGCCTACCCTGCTCTTGACACGCTGACCAACATCCACCTTGAATTTCTACCTCCAAACACCACTTCCTTGATCCAGCCCATGGACCAGGGGGTCATCAGAAACTTGAAGGTAAACTACAGGAAGCAACTCATCAGTCTCACTCTCTCTCACATCGAGGAAGGCTTGCTTCTCCCAACTGCCACAGCGACAGACGTCAGTTCAAAAGTCAACGTCTTTGACGCAATCCAGTTCGTTTCCAAGAGTTGGCGACTGGTGCAGCCTGCCACCATCAGCAACTGCTTCAGGAAGGCTGGGTTTCAAAAGACTAGTGAAGCCACAGACACAGCAGAGACAGAGACAGACGAGACAGAAGAAGAAGAAGCTGAATCTTTTCTTGCCATGCAGGGGGAAGCAGACACGGTATGCAGAGGTGGCGAAGTGACGGAAGAAGAGATTGTTGAGGCAGTGCAAGAGAAGAAAAGGCAGAAGTTGGATGGAGGAGAGTGTGCGGTGGATGAAGAGGAAGGACAAGAAGAAGAAGAGGAGGATGACCGACATGTGTCCGCTGCCGACGCAAAAAAAGCACTAGCTACCCTTTGTCGATTTGCCACTGCTAGCGGTTTCCCCCCAGAAACACTACAGAAACTTGATGATGTTAGCGTTGCAGTTCATAAAGCAGCACTCGCTTCAATGGTGCAGCCAGACATCACCTGCTTCTTTCACTCTCAGCCCACCTGTTCCACCTCACGTTAATCTTGAATTTTGGTTTCCCATCATTTTTTTTTCCTTGTCCTGTTAGTTTTGTCTCTGATTGACCTGTTATTTTCAGTCTTTTGTCATTCATGTTGTTGTTTTGCACAAGATGAGAGTGATACACGTATACATAATTGAACATGCTGACGGAACAAAAATGTGATTGAGTTATGACGGAGTTGCTTCCCTTGACCCTGACCCCCAACTTCACGTATATGTCGGGTCCGCTTATATGTCGGGTCAAACGGCTGGACAAACACCCGTCATATATCTGGACTCCACTGTACAATGAACTGTTCACTGACATGGAGTTGAAGTCTGTCATGAGACAGCCATACTCCTCTGTAACTTTCAAGATGGATCTTCATGAAGTCAGTATCAATGAACATATATTTTTCAACTTCTTAACTTTTCTCCCATCTCTCCCGCCCCTGGGATTGAACCACGGCACAGCGCCTCGCTGCAAAGCCCAACGCCTTAGCATGCTGGACCATCTACACCTCCCAAAAAAGAGGCTATCAATAGCCCAGCAGAGGCTTCGGGTTGGCTTTGAACTCATGAGGGCACAAGGGGAGAGCACTGGGATGTGGGCTGCCAGGATCTTTTATTATGACGTAAACTAAACACCATGGATTTCTGGGAAGATCCCACAGACATCACAACTTTCATTCTTGTTGGCACGTAAAGACGTTTAACCAACAGGTGCATCAATCGATGTTCACCTATGCATTCATGCACAATCATGCACACATTCATACCAGACAAAGTGACAAGACAGGGTCGCAGCAATTTTCCTCGATCAACATAACTTTTCTCCCATCTCTCCCGCCCCTGGGATTGAACCACGGCACAGCGCCTCGCTGCAAAGCCCAACGCCTTAGCATGCTGGACCATCTACACCTCCCAAAAAAGAGGCTATCAATAGCCCAGCAGAGGCTTCGGGTTGGCTTTGAACTCATGAGGGCACAAGGGGAGAGCACTGGGATGTGGGCTGCCAGGATCTTTATTATGACGTAAACTAAACACCATGGATTTCTGGGAAGATCCCACAGACATCACAACTTTCATTCTTGTTGGCACGTAAAGACGTTTAACCAACAGGTGCATCAATCGATGTTCACCTATGCATTCATGCACAATCATGCACACATTCATACCAGACAAAGTGACAAGACAGGGTCGCAGCAATTTTCCTCGATCAACATAACTTTTCTCCCATCTCTCCCGCCCCTGGGATTGAACCACGGCACAGCGCCTCGCTGCAAAGCCCAACGCCTTAGCATGCTGGACCATCTACACCTCCCAAAAAAGAGGCTATCAATAGCCCAGCAGAGGCTTCGGGTTGGCTTTGAACTCATGAGGGCACAAGGGGAGAGCACTGGGATGTGGGCTGCCAGGATCTTTATTATGACGTAAACTAAACACCATGGATTTCTGGGAAGATCCCACAGACATCACAACTTTCATTCTTGTTGGCACGTAAAGACGTTTAACCAACAGGTGCATCAATCGATGTTCACCTATGCATTCATGCACAATCATGCACACATTCATACCAGACAAAGTGACAAGACAGGGTCGCAGCAATTTTCCTCGATCAACATAACTTTTCTCCCATCTCTCCCGCCCCTGGGATTGAACCACGGCACAGCGCCTCGCTGCAAAGCCCAACGCCTTAGCATGCTGGACCATCTACACCTCCCAAAAAAGAGGCTATCAATAGCCCAGCAGAGGCTTCGGGTTGGCTTTGAACTCATGAGGGCACAAGGGGAGAGCACTGGGATGTGGGCTGCCAGGATCTTTATTATGACGTAAACTAAACACCATGGATTTCTGGGAAGATCCCACAGACATCACAACTTTCATTCTTGTTGGCACGTAAAGACGTTTAACCAACAGGTGCATCAATCGATGTTCACCTATGCATTCATGCACAATCATGCACACATTCATACCAGACAAAGTGACAAGACAGGGTCGCAGCAATTTTCCTCGATCAACATAACTTTTCTCCCATCTCTCCCGCCCCTGGGATTGAACCACGGCACAGCGCCTCGCTGCAAAGCCCAACGCCTTAGCATGCTGGACCATCTACACCTCCCAAAAAAGAGGCTATCAATAGCCCAGCAGAGGCTTCGGGTTGGCTTTGAACTCATGAGGGCACAAGGGGAGAGCACTGGGATGTGGGCTGCCAGGATCTTTATTATGACGTAAACTAAACACCATGGATTTCTGGGAAGATCCCACAGACATCACAACTTTCATTCTTGTTGGCACGTAAAGACGTTTAACCAACAGGTGCATCAATCGATGTTCACCTATGCATTCATGCACAATCATGCACACATTCATACCAGACAAAGTGACAAGACAGGGTCGCAGCAATTTTCCTCGATCAACATAACTTTTCTCCCATCTCTCCCGCCCCTGGGATTGAACCACGGCACAGCGCCTCGCTGCAAAGCCCAACGCCTTAGCATGGCGGGAGAGATGGGAGAAAAGTTATGTTGATCGAGGAAAATTGCTGCGACCCTGTCTTGTCACTTTGTCTGGTATGAATGTGTGCATGATTGTGCATGAATGCATAGGTGAACATCGATTGATGCACCTGTTGGTTAAACGTCTTTACGTGCCAACAAGAATGAAAGTTGTGATGTCTGTGGGATCTTCCCAGAAATCCATGGTGTTTAGTTTACGTCATAAAAAAGATCCTGGCAGCCCACATCCCAGTGCTCTCCCCTTGTGCCCTCATGAGTTCAAAGCCAACCCGAAGCCTCTGCTGGGCTATTGATAGCCTCTTTTTTGGGAGGTGTAGATGGTCCAGCATGCTAAGGCGTTGGGCTTTGCAGCGAGGCGCTGTGCCGTGGTTCAATCCCAGGGGCGGGAGAGATGGGAGAAAAGTTATGTTGATCGAGGAAAATTGCTGCGACCCTGTCTTGTCACTTTGTCTGGTATGAATGTGTGCATGATTGTGCATGAATGCATAGGTGAACATCGATTGATGCACCTGTTGGTTAAACGTCTTTACGTGCCAACAAGAATGAAAGTTGTGATGTCTGTGGGATCTTCCCAGAAATCCATGGTGTTTAGTTTACGTCATAATAAAAGATCCTGGCAGCCCACATCCCAGTGCTCTCCCCTTGTGCCCTCATGAGTTCAAAGCCAACCCGAAGCCTCTGCTGGGCTATTGATAGCCTCTTTTTTGGGAGGTGTAGATGGTCCAGCATGCTAAGGCGTTGGGCTTTGCAGCGAGGCGCTGTGCCGTGGTTCAATCCCAGGGGCGGGAGAGATGGGAGAAAAGTTATGTTGATCGAGGAAAATTGCTGCGACCCTGTCTTGTCACTTTGTCTGGTATGAATGTGTGCATGATTGTGCATGAATGCATAGGTGAACATCGATTGATGCACCTGTTGGTTAAACGTCTTTACGTGCCAACAAGAATGAAAGTTGTGATGTCTGTGGGATCTTCCCAGAAATCCATGGTGTTTAGTTTACGTCATAATAAAAGATCCTGGCAGCCCACATCCCAGTGCTCTCCCCTTGTGCCCTCATGAGTTCAAAGCCAACCCGAAGCCTCTGCTGGGCTATTGATAGCCTCTTTTTTGGGAGGTGTAGATGGTCCAGCATGCTAAGGCGTTGGGCTTTGCAGCGAGGCGCTGTGCCGTGGTTCAATCCCAGGGGCGGGAGAGATGGGAGAAAAGTTATGTTGATCGAGGAAAATTGCTGCGACCCTGTCTTGTCACTTTGTCTGGTATGAATGTGTGCATGATTGTGCATGAATGCATAGGTGAACATCGATTGATGCACCTGTTGGTTAAACGTCTTTACGTGCCAACAAGAATGAAAGTTGTGATGTCTGTGGGATCTTCCCAGAAATCCATGGTGTTTAGTTTACGTCATAATACAAAGATCCTGGCAGCCCACATCCCAGTGCTCTCCCCTTGTGCCCTCATGAGTTCAAAGCCAACCCGAAGCCTCTGCTGGGCTATTGATAGCCTCTTTTTTAGGGAGGTGTAGATGGTCCAGCATGCTAAGGCGTTGGGCTTTGCAGCGAGGCGCTGTGCCGTGGTTCAATCCCAGGGGCGGGAGAGATGGGAGAAAAGTTATGTTGATCGAGGAAAATTGCTGCGACCCTGTCTTGTCACTTTGTCTGGTATGAATGTGTGCATGATTGTGCATGAATGCATAGGTGAACATCGATTGATGCACCTGTTGGTTAAACGTCTTTACGTGCCAACAAGAATGAAAGTTGTGATGTCTGTGGGATCTTCCCAGAAATCCATGGTGTTTAGTTTACGTCATAATACAAAGATCCTGGCAGCCCACATCCCAGTGCTCTCCCCTTGTGCCCTCATGAGTTCAAAGCCAACCCGAAGCCTCTGCTGGGCTATTGATAGCCTCTTTTTTGGGAGGTGTAGATGGTCCAGCATGCTAAGGCGTTGGGCTTTGCAGCGAGGCGCTGTGCCGTGGTTCAATCCCAGGGGCGGGAGAGATGGGAGAAAAGTTATGTTGATCGAGGAAAATTGCTGCGACCCTGTCTTGTCACTTTGTCTGGTATGAATGTGTGCATGATTGTGCATGAATGCATAGGTGAACATCGATTGATGCACCTGTTGGTTAAACGTCTTTACGTGCCAACAAGAATGAAAGTTGTGATGTCTGTGGGATCTTCCCAGAAATCCATGGTGTTTAGTTTACGTCATAATAAAGATCCTGGCAGCCCACATCCCAGTGCTCTCCCCTTGTGCCCTCATGAGTTCAAAGCCAACCCGAAGCCTCTGCTGGGCTATTGATAGCCTCTTTTTTGGGAGGTGTAGATGGTCCAGCATGCTAAGGCGTTGGGCTTTGCAGCGAGGCGCTGTGCCGTGGTTCAATCCCAGGGGCGGGAGAGATGGGAGAAAAGTTATGTTGATCGAGGAAAATTGCTGCGACCCTGTCTTGTCACTTTGTCTGGTATGAATGTGTGCATGATTGTGCATGAATGCATAGGTGAACATCGATTGATGCACCTGTTGGTTAAACGTCTTTACGTGCCAACAAGAATGAAAGTTGT
>JAWQFJ010034135.1:17500-22500 GCA_034096865.1 Theodoxus fluviatilis | reverse complement strand
GAGAGGGGGGGGAGAGACACAGAGAAAGAAAGAAAGAGAGACAGAGAGAGAGAGACAGACAGACAGACAGACAGACAGACAGACAGACAGACAGACAGACAGACAGACAGACAGACAGACAGACAGACAGACAGACAGACAGACAGTGAGTGAAATTGAAAGAGAGAGAGAGAGAGAGGGGGGGGAGATAGAGAGAAAGAAAGAAAGAGAGACAGAGAGAGACACAGAGAGAGACAGAGAGAGAGATAGAGTGAGAGACACAGAGAGAGAGAGACATATAGAGAAACAGAGAGACAGAGACAGAGAGAGACAAAGAGAGAAACAGAGAGAGAGACAGAGAGAGAGACAGAGAGAGACAAAGCGACAGAGAGAGAGAAAGAGAGAGACAGAGACAGACAGACATAGAGAGACACAGAGAGAGCCAGAGAGAGAGAAAGAGAGAGAGAAAGAGAGAGAGAAAGAGAGAGATAGAGAGAGAGAAAGACAGAAAGACAGAGAGAACGAACGAACGAACTTAGTTTATTGTTAGGCCTCCGGCCCATCACAATTAGATTATACATAGTATGCCTCATCGGCCATTGCAATACAGACTGCCTCCTTCCTTCTTTTAAATGCATAATATAGATACATTGATACCTGTCGTATAGAATTCACGTCCTGTGTTGACAAGAGCGCCAGGACACTGATTTCACCACCGTGGTACAAATTACCAAAGTATTTCTGTCTCAAATCCTGGTACAATGGACATTCGAGTAAGAAATGTTTTTCATCCTCCTCAGATTCATAACAGGCTGGACAAAGGAATAAGTTGCTATTACCTTCATTTATATACCTGTATTTATGATTAAACAGATCGCTGAAGCCAGTGCGGAAACGAACATACACGTCACGAAATGCTTTTTTGTCTAGTGCAAATAAATAGTCTTCTCTGCCCCAGAGAGTCTTAAAGGATTTATAGAAATCGTATCTGCAACTTTTCATGAGAGATTCAACCCATATACCACTGTATTCACCTAAAAGGCGTGTTTTAAGTTCTCTAAAAAAAAATTTCTCTCTTGGTACGTTTTGCTCTTCCCACACTGTACCAAAATCGTATCTATACAATACTGACTTCATCTTTTCTGCCCAGGTTTCGCTAGCACCCGAGTGTAGCATTGTCTTATATGCTTTATGGGGATATCTGGAAGGGTCCATTTTAATATCCTCAGCCAGTATTTTACTGCTCTAATTGTAGCGTTGATGTACAAGGGGTGCCTACCCGTATCACCATACACAATAAGATTTGGCGCTTGTGGGGGTACATTAAGAAATCGTTTTAAGGTCTGCAAATGGACGGCTTCAACAACCAAACAATCACTCAAACCCCACAATTCTGATGAGTACAATAACACAGGTTGCACCTGGGCATCAACTAGTTTGAAATATACATCTGGAGAGACACACGAAAGTTTTCTAAGACATTTATCTTTATCAAACCGGCTCTTGCCCTCTGTACTACATCTGACTAACATGTTAGAGGAGAGTCTTGTAGTAAAGAGAGTCCCATGATGTCTATATTCGTTTACAGTCTCTAGCGTGTGTGTTCCCGATTACCATTTTTCATGTTCAGCAAGGTGTCCGCCATTACAAAACACCATGGTTTTTGTCTTTTCATAGTTAACAACATGACCAATAGCTTCTGATGCCTTATGTAAATTATTCAACTTGATCTGTAACCCTATAACGGTGTCGAACATAAGGACAACACCATCTGCGAACAACAGCATGTATACAATTGTGGAATCAGGCATGAGTTGAATAGCATGCTTTCCATACTTTATCACAAATTTAGCTACATAGTTCACAAATAGAGAAAAAAATATCGGACTCATTTTGCGCCCCTGTTTTAATCCCCGGTCACATGCAAATGAGCTGCTGTACCTCCCGTTGCATCGTATGCAGCTTTGTACATTACAATATATTGCATTGAGCATACGCAGTAGTCTCCCTTTCATTCCATACCTACTAAGAATTTTCCAAAGAACATTTCTATTGATGCTATGAAACGCTCTCTTAAAGTCTATAAAAGCTGCATACATTTTCTACGTCGTGATAGGTGTCTCCAGAGAAGGAGAGAGAGAGAACGAACGAACGAACGAATGGTTTATTGAAGAGGCCACCGGCCTATTTCAATGGCATACAGAGAGAGAGAGAGAGAGAGAGAGAGAGAGAGAGAGAGAGAGAGAGAGAGAGAGAGAGAGAACACGTATTGTTAGGCCACCAGCTCGTACAACAATGATTATCTGTTTCATGACTCATTGGAATTAGGATCCTTATCTTTTTCTCTCTTTTTGAAAGCTAATACGAACATGCTGCTAAGTTTCTAATCACAGATTCATCGTGCGACGACAAAATATCCACCAGGTCATCGGTATCGTTGTTGTGTCTAGACCTTATGTATCTATATCTCAAATCTGCAAAATGGGGACATTTGAACAAAAAGTGTATTTCATTTTCCGTCTCCTGGTGACATGATGGACAAATAGCAGGACTGTCAGTACAGTAACGTAACCTATGGCACAATAAACCTCTTATTCCTAATCTAATACCAGTGATCATCTCTCTAAAAACCTTTTTATCTACACTGCATACAAATCTTTCCAACTCTCTCGATTTCTTAAATAGGCGATACACAGAAAACCGATCACTATCCACAGTTGGGTTTTTTTCCAAATCTCATTAACTTTGTCAATCCACCTTTCCCTCAGTGGGGGAGAGAGAGAGAGAGAGAGAGAGAGAGAGAGAGAGAGAGAGAGAGAGAGAGAGAGAGAGAGAGAGAGAGAGAGAGAGAGAGAGAGAGGGAGAGACAGAGAGAGAGACAGAGAGAGACAGAGAGAGAGAGATACTTTGGACTTTGAGACTTTATTCATCGGGCCTTCGGCCCATAGACGAAATGGTTTTACAAACAAAATTCAATAACACTAATACAGATCAACGAAACGCACCAGGTAAGGAAGCCGGTGGTACATAAACAACACAAAACATAATAATAATAATAATAATAATAATAATAATAATAATAATAATAATAATAATAACAACAACAACAATCATTATCATCATCATTATCACAATTATACCAATAATAATAATTAATAATAATTATTATATTTATATAAAAAATAGTAAAAAAACCCAACAACACTAACATACATCATAGCTTAAATCAATACCATTTTCAACAACAATTCACAACTTGCAATCCAGACCTATTCCTCTGACAACGGCGCAACCATTTGTCTTCGGAGTGATAATGGCGAGAGGCCACTGGCGGTACGGCAGGGTCACAGTTCATAAACAATTAAACAAATACTGTGTGTCGGCATGGGCATACAACCTAGGGACTAACAGTCTTTACAAGCCCCGGCTCTCAAAGGAAATAACCGCAAATAAGTAACAACAAAATAAACACAAAATATTCATCAAAGGCAACCAACACCGAGCAGTGGTTCTGAACCATTTTCATCAACAAGTTCACTAGTGGACAAGCTACGATGCAGGGTTCACTGTACTGGAAGGAAAGTTGCATGTTCAAATGTCAAGTCCATCACATATTCTGAGGCAAAGTATTCTTACTGCTCGGCAACTACGAAACTGTTTACTACTTCGTGTTGTCATGTTTTGGATGATCTGTCCGCGAAAAGCAGTCAGGGCAGTACGCTGCACGTGCACACGCCGAACACGGTATATAAGATGCTAGGGAGAGAGAGACAGAGAGAGAGACAGACAGAGAGAGTTAGAGAGAGAGAGAGAGAGAGAGAGAGAGAGAGAGAGAGACTATGACTTCATACACTTCGAGTCTTTAGGACTCATTAACTGCACTGTAGGTTTTACAATATTCAACATGGATACTGGGAAGATCCCATGGACATCACACCTTTCATTCTTGTTGGCACGTCTAAACGTTTAACCAACAGGTGCATCGATTGATGTTCACCAATACATTCATGCACAATAACTCACTCATTCATACCTGACAAAGTGACAGCAATTTTCTTTGATAAACATTATTTGTTTCTTAACTTTTTTCCCTATCTCTCCCGCCCCTGGGATTGAATCACGGCACAGCGCCTCTCTGCAAAGTCCAACACCTTAGCATACTGGGCCATCTACACCTCCCACTGCAGGATAGAGATACGGAAGGACAAAGAGGAGTGTTTATGACGTCACACACAACGAGTCACCACGAGGCAAGTCTGCTACAAGTATTTCCTAATCAAGGGCGGTGTGGCCGTGCCTCCCTCGCGGTGCAGTGGCTTGTCTTGAGTAGAGTGCTGTGCTCACATGTCTCCCCACCCAGAGGTAACGCAGGCGTCTTGAGTAGAGTGCTGTGCTCAAATTGTCTCCCCACCCAGAGGTAACGCAGGTGTCTTGAGTAGAGTGCTGTGCTCAAATTGTCTCCCCACCCAGAGGTAACGCAGGTGTCTTGAGTAGAGTGCTGTGCTCACATGTCTCCCCACCCAGAGGTAACGCAGGCGTCTTGAGTAGAATGCTGTGCTCACATGTCTCCCCACCCAGAGGTAACGCAGGCGTCTTGAGTAGAGTGCTGTGCCCAAATTGTCTCCCCACCCAGAGGTAACGCAGGTGTCTTGAGTAGAGTGCTGTGCTCACATGTCTCCCCACCCAGAGGTAACGCAGGTGTCTTGAGTAGAGTGCTGTGCCCAAATTGTCTCCCCACCCAGAGGTAACGCAGGTGTCTTGAGTAGAGTGCTGTGCCCAAATTGTCTCCCCACCCAGAGGTAACGCAGGTGTCTTGAGTAGAGTGCTGTGCTCACATGTCTCCCCACCCAGAGGTAACGCAGGTGTCTTGAGTAGAGTGCTGTGCCCAAATTGTCTCCCCACCCGGAGGTAACGCAGGCGTCTTGAGTAGAATGCTGTGCTCAAATTGTCTCCCCACCCAGAGGTAACGCAGGTGTCTTGAGTAGAGTGCTGTGCCCAAATTGTCTCCCCACCCAGAGGTA
>JAWQFJ010034135.1:0-12500 GCA_034096865.1 Theodoxus fluviatilis | reverse complement strand
CTCTTGGGCTTTGATGATTATCTTCTTGATCGTCTGCACGCTACGCTCTGCAAATCCGTTGGATTGTGGGTATTTGGGTGAACTGGTTACATGTTCAAATCCCCATTCGTCAGCGAATTCCTTGAATGCCGTCGAGACGTATGGTGTGCCATTGTCGCTGATGACTTTTTGTGGTATTTCTTGCTCTCCGAAAAGCTGTTTCATGTATGAGATTACGTTTGACGACGTTGTCACAAGTGTGTGTCATTTTTAGGGCGCCGGAGTATAGCGCGTCGCTAATGTGTTTCATTGTCTTGTGCTGTCCGTGTTGTTTTTTTCTCGTATCAGCCTTGGCGACAGGGAGATAGGAAAGTAATTTATAGAACTGGTTGTGTGCGCATATGGTTTAGGCATTCCACAGTTTATCTTTTGAAAAGAGACAGAATTAGGCCAAATAGTGCAGTGACGTCAAAGAGATTTTTGGAGTGACGTCAAGGAGATTTTGGAGCGACGTCAGAGTAGCTGAAGGAGAGATTCGATACGGTCGTCGAATTGTTGAGCTCTCTCGGTTGTTCGCCTTTTGAAAGCGTTTATAGCTTAAAGGTGGTAGTGTCTTTGGTGTCAGTGTAAGACTAGGTCCTGACGCCAGAGAAGGTTGTCTCAACTACATGGGAGTTGGAGTTGCGACGGTCGTCCCTTTCTCTTTGGAACTTCGCTTTTGGGACAGTAAACATTAAGAAGTCGGAAGTAAGTTGAACTGTTATCGTTATCCGTAAAGTGCAAGTCTGGTCTCTGCTTCAGATAAAAATGGAGCCACGTAGTGAAACGTGCTAAACCGTTATGTTGCATGTAGTTGTGTTTGTGTGTAGTGATGCTTCGATGATGGTTTATCGTATGATGCATTGTTTAGTGGATAATTTAGGGGTAGTGATTTGTTTGTGGTACTACTCCTGGGTTTTCAATGCAAAGCTATGTGTGGTGATGCTTCGATGATGTTTTATCATATGATGTATTGTGTAAAAGATAATTTGGTGGTGGTTATTTGTTGTACCACCCATGGGGTTTCAATGTAAAACCACAATAAGTTGGACGAAAGAGATAGTGAAATTGTAAAGGGTTGGGGGCGGGCAGTATGAAACGGGGGATGGAAGTATTGTCCGCCATGCTTCCATCTGAACATTTGTCGCCAGGTTTCAAGGCTCGAGATTCAAGGTTCAAGGCGGGAGATTCAAGGTTCGAGACTCAAGGTTCGAGACTCAAGGTTCGAGACTCAAGGTTCGAGATTCAAGGCTCGAGATTCAAGGTTCAAGGCGGGAGATTCAAGGTTCGAGACTCAAGGTTCGAGACTCAAGGTTCGAGACTCAAGGTTCGAGATTCAAGGCTCGAGATTCAAGGTTCAAGGCGGGAGATTCAAGGTTCGAGACTCAAGGTTCGAGACTCAAGGTTCGAGACTCAAGGTTCGAGATTCAAGGCTCGAGATTCAACGGTTGCAAGATCCCAGTTTCTACGTCCCGTCTGTCCACGGGTTCTACGTTTTCAAGAGTCAACGTTGTCAAGATGCAGCGTCTACAGGTCATGTACCCTGGGATTATCGATCCCCCCTTTCCCTCCCCCAACCTTTAGTTGTGTGAGATTGAACATTTTCCACGTGGGACTTTCTGGGACGGGGTTGGGTGGAAGTGGGAGGTATTCGAGCTAGGCTTTGGCGTCCAGGACTAATACTCTCACTTCGCGTGTGAGAGGTCCAGGGTTCAACCCCTAGCAATACCAGGGGGGGTGGCGTTTTATATTCATTGTTATTTAATATTAATTGTCTGTTGTGGTGTCGTTGTTTTTCGTCTTGTCTGTCTGAATAAATGTCATTATTTTGAATAACCAATACTGTGTGCAGTGATTTTCTTTAGTTGTTAGTTCCCCCTTTTGCATTCCTTTTTTTTCTTCTCATTTATTGCCACGTGCTAAATTTTCTTTAGCTGTGTGACAAAGATCTCAGTCTGTCTATGCCCAGACCACACACACAGCAGTTTAGGTTACACAGCACGTGACAGACGTTGTCTGACCCGCTGCAGCTGTTCTTCTAACGAAAGGCATTTTTGAGTAGTAATCGGTGACGATGATGTAATCACTGCCGCCTGTCATGATCAGATCGGTGCTTAGAACTTGCCACGTTCGATCCGGAACTTCATGTTGAAGCAATGGCTGATGAGGTTGATTCCGCTGGTGCTTGCAACATGTCATATATCTATTGACGTAGTTCTCGATGTCGCGGTTCATGCCATTCCAGTACACACATGCCTGTGCTCTCATGCGACATTTCTCGATCCCGAGGTGTCCAGTGTGAATATTCTTTAGAATGTAGTTCTGCATAGACTCTGGGATCATCACTCGGCTGCCATTGAGAACGATATCTTCTTCTACTGTCAGCACATCTCTGAGTGACCAGTACTGTCGCATCTTTTTTGGCAGTTCCCTTGCTTTCTCAGGCCATCCTTGTACAATAATCTTTTTCAGTGACATTAGGTGTTTGTCCTTCTTTGTCTCTTCCTTCAGCTGTTGCAGGCGATCTGCTGAAAATTCAACTGCAAAGACTGATCTCTCAAGGTCAATCTCGGGTCCGGCCGTAGGGTGAAGTCTGGAAAGCATGTCGGCGACGACCACTTCTCTTCCTGGGCGATATATGATGTTCATGTCGTACTGTTGTAGGCGAAGCATCATACGCTGTAGACGAGGGGGTGTGTTCGCCAAACTCTTCTTTTGAATTTGCTCCAGGGGTTTGTGGTCGGACTCTACAGTGAAGTGTTTTCCGTAGACATATGTGTGAAATCGTTCACACCCGAAAACAACTGCCAGTAGTTCTCTCTCTATGTTCGCGTACCGCTGCTCGGTGTCATTGAGTGGTTTGCTTGCAAAAGCAATCGGTTTGTTGTCCTGTATCAAAGTCGCTCCGAGTCCCATTTGTGACGCATCAACCTGGATGACAGCTGGTTTGTTGACATCAAAGTATGTCAGTGATAAGTCATCACATATCATGTCTTTCACTCTCTGGAATGCTTTCTGGTGTGAGCTGTTCCATTCCCATGCGACATCCTTCTTGGTCAGCGCTCGCAGTGCTGTTGTATGGTCGGCGAGATTGGGTATGAAAGGCGACATGTACTGTACCATGCCAAGAAACTGCTGTAGTTCTGTGACATTCTTTGGCGGGGGTAGGCTCTTGATCTCAGCTGTTTTTTCTGGATCTGGATGCACGCCATCAGCATCGTAAATCATTCCAAAGAACTTGACTTGCTTGCGCTTGATGTAGCATTTTTCTTCGTTGAAGATCAATCCTCTTTCTTGTTTTTGCTACGTCCATCAAGTGATGCAGGTTGCGATCATGGTCCTCATCGTCCTTCCCGTATACGACGATGCCATCTGTGATGCCTATCACTCCAGGACACTGGCTGAGGATCGCATCCATCAGTTCCTGGAAGACATCTTGGGATACGTTAAGACCAAATGGAAGACGGGTGAACCTGTATCGGCCACACGGGCTGTTGAATGTGGTGAGTTTGCTTGAATCTTCGTCCAGCTTGACTGACCAGTAGCCATATCGGGCATCTAGTTTGCTGAAGATTTTCGCTCCGCTGAACTTGTTGGTGATCTTCTCCAGTGTTGGAGTCTTGTGATACGTACGTTTGATATTCCTGTTGAGATCTTTGGGATCGAGGCATACTCGAAACCCACCATTCGACTTCCTGCTTAATGCTAGAGAGTTGACCCAATCAGTCGGCTCTTGGGCAAGAATGATCACTCCAAGCTGCTCCATCTTTTCCAGCTCAGCCTTGATTTCAGGTACTATCTGAATGGGGTATATTCGTGGAGGTTGGATGACGGGTTGAGCATCTTCTTTCAACGTGATGTGTAGATCTCCTGAAAAATCTCCAATGCCTTCAAATCTATCAGGATATAAGCTCTTCAGCTCTTTCTCATGTGCTATGGGAATATGTCACAGCTTTTGAACGCTGGAGAAAAGTCGGGGTCACCAATATGTTAGAGCCTAGTCTTTGGGGTCACCAGATATCACAACCGTCTTGGGGTTGCTTGATGTTACAACCGTTCTTTTTCTCTCTCAAATTCAGACAAAGAAAAATAAACAGTTGTTAACAATGTAATTATTTAATTATACAAAACATGAATTGTTGTAGTTCAATTAATCTCTGGCGATTTCAATCGCACTACCAAAACAGACACGGCCGGACAAGACGAACACACAAAGAAAACACAGGGGATAGTCTCTCTCTCCGCTGTACTCCATGTCCAGAACAATATAATAAGAATAAAATGAAACGTCTTCACCTTGGTAGTGAGATCCTGCAGAGGCTCTTCAGCTGTATCATTGTTCGTGTTGACACTCAACGTTTCGTTGTCCATCTTGAAATCCACTCCGTCGCCAGTCCTTCTCCTTCCCCTCCTCCCGATGTAGTCGTGACGGTTCTGCCATCCTCTTCCTCCCCTTCTTCAATCATCTTCAGTTTCTCTTCTTCTTCACGGATACTCCTCCTTACGATGTAGTCCATCACGTCGCTCTGGTGGGCTGACGGTGCTACTATCGTCTTCCTCCTCTTCTTCATCTTCATCACGGATGCAGGTGCCGGTCTGGTGGCCTGACGGTACTGCTATCCTTCTTCTCTTCTCTTCTCCTGCAATCGTCTTCCTCCTCTTCTTCTTCTTCTCTTCTTCTTCCTCTTCTTCTTCATGGATACTCCTCCTTACGATGTAGTCCATCACGTCGCTCTGGTGGGCTGACGGTGCTACTATCGCTTCTTCTCTTCATGGATACTCCTCCTTACGATGTAGTCCATCACGTCGCTCTGGTGGGCTGACGGTGCTACTATCGCTTCTTCTCTTCATGGATACTCCTCCTTACGATGTAGTCCATCACGTCGCTCTGGTGGGCTGACGGTGCTACTATCGCTTCTTCACTTCATGGATACTCCTCCTTACGATGTAGTCCATCACGTCGCTCTGGTGGGCTGACGGTGCTACTATCGTTTTCCTCTTCATCTTCTTCTCGGATACAGGGCGTCGGTCTGGTGGCCTGACGGTTCTGCCATCCTCTTCCTCCTCTTCTTCTTCCCGTCCTCTTCTTCTTCAATCGTCTTCCTCCTCTTCTTCATCTTCTTCATGGATGCAGGTGTCGGTCTGGTAGCCTGACGGTTCTGCCATCCTCTTCCTCCTCTTCTTCAATCATCTTCTTCATCCTCTTCTTCTTCCTCTTTCTCCTCCTCATCTTCTTTCTCTTTCTCCTCCTCATCCTCCTGCTGCTGCTGGTCCAACTTAACTTTTTTGCTGCCTCCTCTTTTTGAATCTTTCTCCAACTCGATCAGTGGTGACGTTTTTTTCTAAAGCAACCTGCGTTGACGTCATTCCCTCTCCAAAACATGACGTTGTCCCAAACCTTTAGAATTCATTGCCGAAAGGCATAACAATCCAAGTACATAACAAAATTGCAGAATACCACAGATTACAAGTATTCACGTACAGAATTTCATCCAAATTAAACACCATGGATTTCTGTACGTGACAGAATAGTATGCTGAGGCTTCATCGGCGATGCCTGAATCGGACAATGAAGAGTGACCAGTTTGAGGTGAGTCCTGCCTGGTAGGCCTAGAATAGCTGGTCCGTTTCCGTCTGTGACGTAGAACTCTTCCTGTTGCCATGGTGAACTTTGATACTTGCACGGTATAGAGATCGATCCATACTGGTTAATGACGGTGCCATTGTATGCAATCAGTACGGTTTTTTTCTGTCTTGTTGCTCCTGCTTTTGGATATCCATCTTCGTCGAGTTGTCTTGGATACATCCAACGAAAAATTCTGAGTGGTAAAATATTACCTTGAGCTCCTGTGTCAACTTTTACCTTCAGTGAGGCTTGTGTGCTGTTGTTCAGCTTGATGTTGAGATTTGCGTACACTTCAGTGCGGTCATCATTCGTGTTAACAGTGGAAAAGTTGATCGGTTGAAACTCTAGATTGTTCATATCATCTGCTATGTCGATATCACTGTCAGCTTCATTGGTGACGACATCGTGACGTCGATGCGGAGTATGGCTGCGTCGACGCTTGTTCGGGTAACCATGAGCATGCTGGTCTCCGCGCCCTCGTTGAGGTTGTTGCTGTCTGGTGCTTTCAGTCGCCTTGCTGCGACAGCATTTCCGCCAATGATTCATTTTTTCACACCCATCGCATTTTGTGTTAAACGCAGGGAGGGCATCTTTTGATCTCATGTTTCAGTCCACAGTTGCCACATAGCTTGTGCTTGTTGTCACGTTGTGAAACAAAGTCGACAGCTGAAGTGGGCTTGTTGATGTTGGTCATCTTCTCCATGTGGGAAACACTGGCTTCAAAGTTGCGGCAAATGTCAATGGCTTGTTTTAGCGTCATCTTGTCATCTTTGGCTAGGAGTTTTCGCTGTGCCTCTGGGTATTTGATTCCAGAAATAATCTGCTCGATTATTCGCTCATCTCTGGCCTTGTCGTCTGAAAGTTTGCATTTCATAACTTTGGTTTTGCAACGCGTGACAAAATCATTTACAGACTCACCGGTCTGTTGACGAAATCGCTGTAGTTCCATCCTGTGAATTCTGAAGTTGTCCTGAGGCTCGCTCTCTGCAAACTTATCCCACACGTTTTTTGGATCTTTCAGCTGCTCTGCCGATAGTCCCCAAGTGTTAGATAACTTGATTCCTTCAGATCCAGACCACAGTAAAATGAAACTGTACTGACGTTCGTCGGGAGTCTCGTTCGCAATGAACCACAGTTGACAAAGCTGCTTGAACTCGGCTAAGGCAATTGATCTGTCTGCACTGTCCCAGTCCATCTTCGGTTTCGGCAAACTGTTCAGTTCTGCCATGATCCACTATCGCTGCCACCATGTAATGTTCTTCTGTTAGAAGATTGAATGATTTTGTGAATGGATGGGAAACAGATCAACCGACATGTTCAAACGTTGACTACATTTTTAATGACGTCATAGTCCAGCCAAGAAGTACGTCAAAACCTGAGAAGGCCTAAATATTGCATGCTGTTACACCAAGATACTTATATCCGCTTACTACTTCTAACTGTACATAACCTAGATACCATTTTTCATGTCTGGCTAAATGTCCACCCAGTCTGTATGCAACTACTTTTGTATTATCTGTGTTGACCTTTAGGCTAAGTCTATCAGCTGCGATCTTAAGACAGTTAAATTGATTCTGAAGCCCAGCTGCTGTGTCCGAAAGCAGAGCTACATCGTCAGCAAAAAGGAGAGCAGTTAACTCGGGTGTATTAGGCAACAGTTGTATGCCATGTTTACTATTTACAGAGATCTTTTCAATCAGAGAGTTGATTAGGTAAGTAAATAAGATCGGACTGAGTTTGCAGCCTTGTTTTAGCCCCGAGGGGCACTCAAAGAAGTCCGTTTGATCTTCCACCCCCCAAACGCAGTATTGTACCGATCTGTACATGGCTATCAAAATATGTAAGATTTTCCCTGATATTCCATTTTGTTGCAAAATTTTCCACAGAATACCCCTGTTCACAGTATCAAAAGCTTTTCTAAAATCTACATATCCAATATAAAGTTTTCTGTGGTTACACAAATGATTGTCAATAATACCGTATAGAACAAAAATGTTGTCAACTGTTCCATACCCTTTTCTAAAGCCCGACTGTTCCTCCCGGATAAGATCATGCTGATCTGCCCAACTCTGTAGCCTACAGCAAATAATGTGTGTAAATACCTTGCTGAAGGTGCTAGATAAAAAATTACCTCTATATACTTATCAGGATTGTCACTCGGTCCACGTTTATGAATCGGTACAATAATAGCCTCTGACTAAACATCAGGAAACGCACCGTAATCAAAAATAGCATTGAACAGGTACAACGAAGAAGGTAACAGCAAATATTTAGCTGGTTTTAACATTTCAGCTATTACACCATCTGATCCTGCAGATGCCCCAGGATTTAGACACTTTAGAGCGTCTGCTACCTCAGTCCTTGTAATGGGCGAGTTTAACTCGCTGTTGTCAAAGTAACTGACAATTTCAGATTGCAGGTAACCATCGAGGTCAAAAGATGGCAACCAAGAAAATATACTCTTAAAGTGCTCATATAATGTTTGCAAAGAAATGTTACAAGAAGCTCGATATTTTGTGCCCAGATTTTTAACTTGTCTCCAGAATTTTGCACTGTTTCTGATATTCGTAGCCAGTGTATTACTCACATTCATTCTGTACTCTTCTTTTTTATCCCTAATGATCAATTTGTATTTGTTCCTGAACCAAATATATGTCTTTCTATCTTCATCTGACTTAGTATTCAAGAACATCAGTAAATGTCGTCTGGCAGCTTTTTTTAAAGCAATTACACAATCTTTGTCATACCATCCTCTCGAAGACGAATGAACTCCGTGTTTGAAGTTTTTCTTAGAAAATCTGCAGCCTGCACGATACATCTCGTTAGTACATTTGTGAACTCATTTACATCTAGCTGAGTTTCAATCTTTATTTCCTTGCCATATAATTCTGACAGACAGTTCTGTAGGTTTTGGATGTATACATCAGAAAAAAGATGAGTCCCAGACAATTTTTGTAGTTGACATGACGGCCATGTCCTCGCTGTACGCTAACCGCGCATTTCCCCGGGCTATACTTAGCTCAAGACATATGCGGGGAAGTAACTGACTCTACCACACACAAGGAATCAAATAGTACGAGAAGATCTTCTGACGCTATACAATAGTCTATTACGCTACATCCTGAAGGGGACACATACGTGGATTTCCCCGATTCCTCCCCGAACAAGCCATTTAAAATTGTGAGATCGTATGCAGTGCACAAGGCCAACAGCGATCGACCACACTCATTTAAAGTGGACTTCTTTTCTCTACATTTAAAGTGGAATCATGGGAAAAGCGCAGATTATTCGCTATGTTCAATCTAATGTCAAACATTATATCACTATCACATGAGTTATAACAAGACGTTCTAGCATTAAGGTCACGAAACAATAAAATAGAGCAATCTCGATACATTTCAGTCACTGTTGCAAGATTTGCGCAAGGTGTGAGTGTGATTGAGAAGAAAGTTCGAAGTCAGGTAGCATCGCTGTCTGGAATGCTAGGCATGCACCGGGTGCATCTAAATATAGTAACTAAAGCTGAGACCCAACCCTTGTTGCTGGCCAGAGTGATTAGCCCAGGGCGGAGGGGTCAAGAGATTCGATTGGGGGGAGGGCGAGAGAGGTTCCTTTGAACAGCAATTCGATTGTTCACATTGCCTAGAATCGTTTGACAAGTTTGTGGTCCCTGCTAACAAGCTTTCGTCTAAGGGGAGGATGTCAGGGGGACTTATCTGTTTTGTAAAGAAATCTGTCGCAAATCTTTCCTCCTACATTGAATGTACGTTTAGAAATACACTGGTCCTTAAGGTCGACAAAACGTTGTTTGGTTCCACGAAAGACGTGCTCATTTTTTTTGCATACTTACCCCCCTCGGGTTCTCCATTTTATGAAACGGTAAATGAGGCAGATGGCATCCTGTGCTTGGAAAAATATATTGCTACTGTCCCTGTCGCAAGATTTGCGCAAGGTGTGAGTGTGATTGAGAAGAAAGTTCGAAGTCAGGTAGCATCGCTGTCTGGAATGCTAGGCATGCACCGGGTGCATCTAAATATAGTAACCAAAGCTGAGACCCAACCCTTGTTGCTGGCCGGAGTGATTAGCCCAGGGCGGAGGGGTCAGGAGATTCGATTGGGGGGAGGGCGAGAGAGGTTTGCGCACGAGTGAAGCACGAGTGAAGCATGAGTGATAGCTGATGCGATAGCGTCCCCACGTGTTACAATCGAATTTTCCAATTGGAGCTGGGGCGATAGATCGTTTGGGCATCTGACGCCAGGGACGTGCAGATTCAAGCTTGCTGTCTGAGCGAGCCGGACGTGTTGTGGCGCTGGGTCGCCGTAGGCTCAGGGAGACGCGCGCGTCTGCCCTGGAGCGCCATTATCACTCGAGGGGGTTCTGGTTTCTCCCGAGTGTGACAACAGTCTGTCAAGTCACGGTCTGTCTTGAGGTATGTTCATTACGGTTCTATGGTTGAACGCGTATATACCTTTGTAAGTGAGAGAACGCCATTTTTTGACTAAATTATTCTGCAAGGGGTAAAGTTGAATTAAGTGTCTCCTCAATCGTCCAGTAAAATGAATATTGACTGTGGGAATGGAAAAGGGGGGGAAATTCAATTGGTCTTTGAGTGAGTCAAGTTATTGGGTTCTAATTCTGATGACGTCTGGGGTGCGTCCATCAGTTATTCGTGAATGGAAGTGTGTGAAAGAGGCTTGTGTTGAGAGTGCAGCGGCTACTGCCTTATCTCGTAGTGATAAGTCGTCTTTGTCTATTTTCAGACCATAACCACACACACCACATATATAGGTATACATGCTTATTAGCTCGTGTACGCGGAACTGGGTTCCGAAAACCGCAAACTGGGTTTGCAGCAGTGAGTCAGCCATTCAGGGGGCTACTGCATATTAAGTGGTGTGTACGTATTCACACCTGTGGAGCTGAGTCTATGGAGTCCTGTGGGAACCAGTCCAGAAGCAGCCGAGGGTGAACGAGTCCTACTGAAGTGTGCCACCGGTCACCGGAGTGACCAGTCCCGAGGGCCAGCCAGAGGGCTGGAGTCCAAGTGTCCCGGGGATACTGAGGGAGCAGAAGAGTGCTATCCGCTGGGCTACTGGTTGGTGGATTACCGCGACGATGGGTTTGGGGGCGCGTGGGCAGCGGCCCCGTGCAACTGTGGATTGCTACGACGAGAGAATTAAAGGCGGAGGCGGGGGCCCCGTGCTACTGTCTGTGTAGACAGTGTGTGTTATGTGTCAACCGTGCTCGGATTACCGTGTTGATTCCAGAGGGGAGCAAGGACACGAAGTGGTAAGAGAGTTTTCTTATACCCACTAGATCCATGAATGAGACGGAGAGATTGACAGTAACTTTGGCCGAGGCCATCACATTCTCAGAGCGCGTAGAGCTCTATCATTGGAGTGGAGAGGGAGTTCAGGGTAGACTGTTTCACTGCAAGAGTGGACCGTAGAAAACGCTAGCGCGTTTGTTATTGTATGCTAATTGAGTGTCAGCGTCCCTCCACACGCAGTGAAAGCTGTGATTGGAGGAAGCTCGATACACTTCCCAGAAGTTGCATGAAGCCCCGCCCGTTTAGGGCATGTCGCTTCATCGTTGAACTTGTGCGAGAAGGATTGTGGTGTGTTGTTGTGCTCTTTTGGGGTCTTATCCTTTTTGCGGGTTGGGATTTTCTTTCAGCTTTTGTTTTCATTGATTAAACTATTGTTGTGAAGTTGTATCCTACCCTCAGTGTTCTCATTTTGTTGTTGTTTTTTGCTATTTATTTACCTTTGTCGCTGTAGGAGAGTGGCAATTAGGATTTTGTTGAAAATCCTCGGGTGTAATTCCATCACAAATTCTCAGTTACTGACTTATTAAGAATTTTAATACACCACCACGCGATAAGTGGTCCACGTACACGAGAGTACGTATAGACAACTAATATGGCTTTGGAGCCGGAAGGCCTCCGAACCAGATATACGTGCATGTCTATCTATATATGTGGTGTGTGTGGTTATGGTCTGAAAATAGACAAAGACGACTTATCACTATGAGATAAGGCAGTAGCCGCTGCACTCTCAACACAAGCCTCTTTCACACACTTCCATTCATGATTAACTGATGGACACACCCCAGACGTCATCAGAATTAGAACTTGACTCACTCAAAGACCAATTGAATTTCCCCCCCTTTTCCATTCCCACAGTCAATATTCATTTTACTGGACGATTGAGGAGACACTTAATTCAACTTTACCCCTTGCAGAATAATTTAGTCAAAAAATGGCGTTCTCTCACTTACAAAGGTATATACGCGTTCAACCATAGAACCGTAATGAACATACCTCAAGACAGACCGTGACTTGACAGACTTGTTGTTACACTCGGGGGAAACCAGAACCCCCTCGAGTGATAATAGCGCTCCAGGGCAGACGCATGCGTCTCCCTGAGCCTACGGCGACCCAGCGCCACAACACGTCCGGCTCGCTCAGACAGCAAGCTTGAATCTGCACGTCCCTGGCGTCAGACGCCCAAATGATCTATCGCCCCAGCTCCAATTAACCAATTGGAAAATTCGATTGTAACACGTGGGGACGCTATCGCATCAGCTATCACTCATGCTTCACTCGTGCTTCACTCGTGCGCGAACCTCTCTCGCCCTCCCCCCAATCGAATCTCCTGACTCCTCCGCCCTGGGCTAATCACTCCGGCCAGCAACAAGGGTTGGGTCTCGGCTTTGGTTACTATATTTAGATGCACCCGGTGCATGCCTAGCATTCCAGACAGCGATGCTACCTGACTTCGAACTTTCTTCTCAATCACACTCACACCTTGCGCAAATCTTGCGACAGGGACAGTAGCAATATATTTTCCAAGCA
>JAWQFJ010034134.1:7500-11295 GCA_034096865.1 Theodoxus fluviatilis | reverse complement strand
CCATATTGCAAGTACTTTTGTTGCTTTTCCGCCTGCACGTGTCCCTCATTCAACCCTTGATACTGAAGCACGTGTTCTACAACAACCGCTGTTGCACATCCTCATACTGGTTGTATAGTTAAAGCCGCGTTTGCTCATTTTGTGGGTGCCCTTTGATTTATTGTTCCCTCTAGTCGTCATCGTGTTCTCATTTTCGACGTAACTATCATCTCCCTATTTTCTTTCTCTTCGTCCTCCTCCTTGTCTTCGTCGTGCGTCCGTTCTTCCCTGTTTCCTCCTCCTTGGCTCATGCTTCCTCCTCCCCTGCTGCTCTCTTCCCTCCTCCTCCTCGCTGCTCTTATTTCCGCCTCCTCCATCTTTCTGGCTCTCCTCCTCCCTCTCCGTGGCTCCTACCTCCTCTCTTCCTCTTTTTTCCTCTGCTGCGGCTTTCCTGCTCCTCTCGCGACTAAATAAAAACTAAAAAGACTAACTACTTTTCCCAGATCTCTCCTCCTACCTCCTCCGGCCTCGCCCTGCTCCCCCTTCTCTCCCTGCTACGCCTTCCTACCTCCTCCTTCTCCTCTTCTCTAGTTTCTTCCTGCTCATTTTGTTCTTGTGATAGCTGCTGCTGCTGCTGGCTGCTTTCGCTCCTACTGTCCACCGGTGACCTCCTCCTCCTAAGTAGGGGTCACGGACTACTACGCTCCTCGTGGTCTAGGCTCGGTTTCCTAGTTTTCTTTCTCTGGCGTTTCGTTGCTCATCTTTCCGACTGCATTCCATTACCTTCCTCCTTCTGTTTCTTCCTGTTTTCTCAAACAGAAACTACCGTCTCGCCCCATGTATAGGCTCACCCTCCTCCTCCCTCGGTTATTTACTCTTTTATTTATGCTTCGCGTTCCCTTCTTCTTGTTGTTTTCCTTTACATTCGTCTTTTTGCTCCTGAATTTCCTTCACCCGAGTCTACCCTCCTGTATTCTTATTTCCTCCTTTTCTTCTTCCCTTCTTTCTATCCTCTGTCTGTCTTTCTATTCGTCGCTGTACGATGTCTTCCTCTATTCTTTTTCGTTCCGCGGCTTCTTTCTCTCTGTCCTTCCTGTTCTTTTTTCCTGTCTTCCGTCTCTTCTCCTATTTCCTGTCCCTCGTTTACTCTTTTCTTCCACATTTCGTCGCTCTCCCTTCTTCTCGTCTCCCTTCTCCTGTCAGCTCTTCCATCCCATTCCTCTCTTCTTCTCTTCTTCTTCCATTCTTCCCCGCCCCCCTGCGTTTTCCTTTTCCTCATTCCTGTTTCGCTTTATGTTCTCACTTCTTCTTCGTCGTGTCTTTTACCTCACTCCCTTCTAGTTTCTTGTTTCTTCTCCCCTTTCAAATTTCTTTCTGTCTTTTCCTCCCGTCTCCCTGCCTTTTCCGCTCCGCTTCTTATTCACGCTTCTCCTTCTTACTTCCTTCTTCTTCGCATCTCCTTTCCGCTTTCATTCCCTTCTCGTCTTTCCGTTCCTCCCGTCTATCCTTCCACCTCCTGCCCTCGCACTCCTTACTCGGTTTCCTCCTTCTTTCCCCGCCTTCTTCCCCTCCTCTTCCGTTCTTCCCCTCTTTGATAATCCTATGCTCACTTTTTTTTCTAGCTTCTTTCTTCCTGTAGATCGTTTGCTATCTTCTTCTCCCCGCCATATCTTTCACCTTTTCTTCCCTTTCTCCGAATACTTTTTCTCGTCTCTTTCTTTCTCTTTTTCATTCCCCTAACCTTCTCTTATCATATTGGTTTTCATCTAGTTGTACGATTTCTCGTGCTTCTTCCTGTAGCAGTTATCGCTTCTCCTTCCTCCTCCTCCACGTTTCTTCTCTACTTTTTCCTTTTCTCTTTCTGTATCTTCTTTCTCCTGCCTACCTAGCTCCTGCCCCTACCTCCATCCTCCTCCTCCTCTCAACGAGATGGCTCCCATCGCGGACTGGCCGGGTCGCCAGGCCGAAGCTCCTCCAGACAGATGGTCAAAGACGAAAGGAGCCTACTATATGTCCCCTCCTCTCTCCTCCTCACTCTCCGGCCTCTCACCTTAAAAGAAACACCTAGCCGAAGCTCTCCTGCTCCTCCTCTCCCTGAAGCGTTCTTTCATTCCCCTTTCCCCCTTCACCTCTCTCGTGGATCGCAGAGGGGCTCAGTGGCATCTATGCGCATTGACCCCCTTCCCCGTCCGCAGGCATGACCTCTCTCTATGTCTGACACCCTCGGATGGAGCAGACCGTTCGAGGAACTAATAAGCGGACGGCGGGCGACGCCTTGCTATTCGCTCCTCTCCTCCTCCTCCTCCTACTCCCATTCTCCTTGCCGAGAATCGAGGAAGGGAGGTCGCGTCAAAAGTCGAAGAAAGACGTCACAGGAATGGACATCCTTGCTCCCTGCACAGCTGCGACTTGACATCATTCGCCGTCCCCTCGATTTCAGCGCTGAGCTGTTCAAACACCCCGTAATCGCTGTCGTCTCTTATCCTTTCCTTCCTTTCCGTCCACTTCACCGTGTGTCCCCATTTCCAACCCAGATCCGTGTCTGTCCCATTTCCCTCCGCCGCCTCAACGTCTCCCTGTCCAACGCCTGCAGGATTCGAAGAAAAGATCGAGGTCGCAGGTCAGACTGCCTTTTGCAGGAGAGTCTAGGCACCCCTGGCCAAAATAGCGCCTGATGTAAGCCAGATCCAGGAAGTGAAAAGGTACGCAACCTCACCATTGTTCGGCTGCCGACCGACTTAGTTTGCGTGTTCTCCATGAAGGGTCTTCCCTCTCTGTCCCCACGGATTCGCCTTCGAAGGGACATGATGTAAAGCCTCTGGTCTCCTAGTACCCTAGAAAAATCAGGGATGCATGAGGAAATTGTGTCTGCTTCATTTGACTTGAAAATTATTTCACAGAGAGAGAGAGAGAGAGAGAGAGAGAGAGAGAGAGAGAGAGAGAGAGAGAGAGAATAGTGGACTATGTCTCTGGTGTGCGGCAGAATGTGTGTGTGTGTTTGTTTGTGTGTATGTGTGTGTGTGTGTGTGTGTGTGTGTGTGAGAGAGAGAGAGAGAGAGAGAGAGAGAGAGAGAGAGAGAGAGAGAGAGAGAGAGAGAGAGAGAGAGAGAGAGAGAGAGAGAGCGAGGGTGGCGGTTGAGGATGGGGGTCCGGTTGAGGGGTGTTATGTGAAAAGGACTCCTGTTTGAAATGCATTCTTGGAACTGCAGCAGCTAAAGCTGGCGCATGCACACACAAAAAGCGGAACAGCTTTGAGGGTGGAGGACAAAAAAACCCGGATGGTGCTGAATTTAGACACTTCGTATCTTACATCAAGGAATAGGAATGCTTTGATATGCACTCCATGAAATCTTTCATAATGCAAACTGTGCTTTCCAGAAATACCGTTTCGCTCTTAATGTCACCTATTTATAAGTGGTCAGTTTCTTCATCACCAAAGGCTTGGAGCCGATCATAAATAAATGAAACATTTCGTTCGATTAGTATGTAAGATTGTAGGTGAAATTCACACGAAAAGAAATGAGCTCATCGTCTTCAAATAACCAAGCTAAAAACATAATTTAGACAATCTTTCTTGCAGCCGCAGGATTTTGATGCAGTGCCGTTCCTTCTTCCCAAAATGGACGACACTATTTTTTATCTGACTGCTCGTAATCGTCGCTGAGTAATTAACCCTTCGCATCGCTCCGCTCACAACCAAATCTGGGACGAAGAGTGCTCTACTGAGGTATTGCAAACTGTTGACATCTGCAGTTATAAACTCTTCCCCACAACCATCACTCGGCATATCGGTTGTCCAACCTACATACATGTTAC